>JAODUO010001692.1:0-47500 GCA_025642075.2 Ridgeia piscesae | reverse complement strand
ATGTGTGTTTGACTGTGACTGGCTCTGTGGCTGTGACCGAGTGACGAGTCTGAGTAAGTCAGGACTCAGTGGGTAGGACTCAGCCCTCATGTAGGTAGCCGTAGTGGCTTAGTGCGTTGCCGTTGACTTCTCAAGTTGCTGAAGTTGCCGACTGTCACTGGGCCGGCCTCACTGTGTCAGTCAAAGTTATCCATAATACTATAATGTCTTACCTTAACAGAAACCGAAGAGGCATCTTTGCTATGTTTAGAAATTATGCTGTAATATTACATAGTAAACAGATCAAACATAAATACTCTGATCGTGACTCCGTGAGCGATGTCACTGTTTTCAATGTGCCATGACGGCCTTGAACCCGAGGACGTTTCCGGAAAAATTAGAAGGACTTCCGCAAGATAAGCATGAATCACAAATAAATTTGCATTGCTTTACTTTACATTATTATAACAGGTAATATTATACATAAAGAACACATTGTATATCTAGACATGTTCAAATAGTTTGCAAATGCTTTAATTTGTTAAAACTTCGTGAAAAGTCCCGCATGAGGTCAAAGGTTTGTTATTGCGGACCAGTGCACGGTTACATATTTGTTCATGAGCTGAATGTATACGTACTAGTAGCAAATATGTGAATGAGAATGTTTAAAAAAAATTAAATGTATACTTTAACTAGCCCACAATTACGTATTCGGGCCATAACTTCAGGGGATTTTGTCACCTCGATCGAAGTTTTGTTTTATGTGTAGCACAGGTAAAGGAGAGTCCAGTGAACTATAATTTTAGCAGTTCAGGCACGGACATGCACTATGGAAGTGATGCACGTCGTTGTGCATCATCGTTAAAAAATACTACACTGTGCACTCTACAATTACATTAGTGAAAATAGTTGTATAGCCTGCTGGAAATTCATGTTCTAATACTAGTGTTGCTACTGTTAACAACTGCAATGGCACACGTTAGCTACAAGCTTATGTATTTATATTACCCAGATAGCACGCAGAAGTACGTAGGTATTTAAATGCGTAGGTATTTAAATGCGTAGGTATTTAAATGCGAAAGTTTTTCTTACGTCATTTTGCTCGTTTTTTAACGTAGATCTACGTTTCAGTTTTTAATCAAACCAAAACAACCAAAAACTAACGTTTCGGGAACGTTAGATATAACCGTAACCATAATCAAACACTTCTAACCAAATGCAAACGTTAATTAATGTAACGTTTGCATGCTATCTGGGTATATATCACAGTCAGGTTGTATAAACCCTAAATATGTCGTTGCATCTTTTCGTTCTCTTGTTCAAAAATAAAGGTGACCCCAACCTGGCAGGAGCAGGTTATACGTATACAGGAAATGGTTGGACTTTCGATAACCCAATTTCATCCTCGTCCGCCACGGGTCGCTAATGCTGATTACGTCAGTATCATCCATGCAGGTACCCCTGGCTGATCCCTGGGCAAAACTCTTAATTTGGTTCAGCCAGTAAAATCGCCCGCCAGATGTTTACGAAGGCAGGTGACTATACAATATATTTCAGCCAACTGTGCAGCAATATTTATTATGCGAACGGATTATACTGGGATTAATTCCCACGAGCCGTGTACTGTGACTGAGTGATATATGACTCGACTATTATAATACCATTTGGGATGGGTATTTGCGCTCCTAACGCAGACGGGTGGGGAAGTTAATTATTGTTAACCTCCACACTTCGTACAGGGAATCAGACAAGGCTAGTTTTGTATGGCAGACAGCCATGGCTTGGTAAGATGGCTTCTTTACTTTTTCCACTTGCTGGCTGGTAATATGTATTGATGGGAGCTTAATTTGTTGCTAGGACCCTCGCTATGTTCAATAGTGACATTTACCTCGTGTTTTTCTAAATCCAACATAGAGGTTTTAGTGCGATTGGTCAACAGCTCTGAACAGCTAGCAATATTGTCCAGTCTCACTAAATCATGCATGATATGTTGTAGTGAAAAACAACGAGTCTAATAAATGCATATAAATGCACGTACATCATCATCATTGAACAGCAATGAAGTGTCCTATAATTCAGCGAAGGTCTCGTGATCGATGTTCCCAGATCTGCATGCTGATATCCTATATACTCGTTTAGTTCGTCTCTCCATTGCCTCGCTGGTCTTCTTTTAGATCGTATCCCATCGTAAGGCTGCAAGTTTGTGATACACGACATGTAGACCTAAAAAAATTCTCGTTTTCAACAGATGTGACTTGCCCAGGGCCCTTTTCACGTCATCTGACTTGTTCGATTACTTCTATAACATTTTATCTTCTCTCGTAATCAGATAATTTTGTTTAACATATTTCCACGTTTGTTTGTGCGGCTGCTATAGCTTTTTATTTACCAAGTTGGTGAGCTTCATATTAGCCTTAAAATGACACACTAAATTAAACAATAACTGGGTAACGCAAAACTGTGAATGTTTCGCTGTGTCTCATAACATTCTATATGGGGGTTCACCACCAATCGTCTTACATCTCACCCTTCCCTGCCATCCGAACCCATACATGGAGAAGGACACAAGCAAGATAGAAAACACATATCCAGCGTCGGGCAATCATATATGTCCTAAGGAACAACAGTCAAAGAGAAAGCATGGCCGCAAGGATTAACCAACTCCATTTGGACTCCCTTGATAAAAGAAAACAACTTATTTTCTTCTCCCAAACCAACTCCAACCATACAAGCCTTAAATTTAGGGTACAGCGGTAAGTTAATTCACACTTCTTAGCCTTGGTCTAAGTTTTTAATCGCACCTCGTTGATACTTTACTCGCACTTTGTATAATACTTTGTCTGGCGCACCACAATTATAAACACACACACGCAAACACGCAACACACACACACACCCACACACACACACACACACACACTCTCTCTCTCTCTCTCTCTCTCTCTCTCTCTCTCATCAGCATCAAAAATACTTATGGCATATATTGATTAAACACGTAGAAATGCGAAACGAATAAAATATAGTCCGCATTTATCCCATTGTCCACCTTTTAGGAATTCCCCAAATCCACTACAGCCAATCGAACAACGGGAATCCGTCCGAGGGGGATTCCCAGCTTCGGTAGACGAAAAACAACTGCGGCAATGACCTAATTAGGAATCCGACCAATCATGCTGGTCAAAAAGCAAACATCCGTAGCGGCGGAAGTGGCATGTGTCAACTTTGGCGTCTGTCGAATCGTTTGAGTCCACATGTCGTATGTTTTCTAGAAGAAATCCGGAACACCTATGACAACTGTCAACGCCGGCGCAGGGAGTCCAACGAAAGAGGAACTTCACGTCACTACATCTCTAAACGTGACAATGAGTAACGTCCCTAGCAAGCAGAAACTGGCGCTTTGTTTTTTCGGCATTTTTGTGTCATATTTTATTTACGGATTGCTGCAAGAGAAAATGTGAGTGAATCTGTTATTTGTTGACAGTTCATCGGCCATAAATGATACAGATAAGGTCTCATACAGGCACTGAGTAGTCCGAGTAGTAGATGCACCAGTCACAATTACAGACATTTGTCCAACCCGTCTAAAAGCACAAAACAGTACTAGCCCTATACTACATGCATAAACATGACATTTGTATTAAATTATAGTGAACTTATAATACGGCATTATACTGCTAATTTCAATAAACCAACGGAGTGGATGAGTTTATAATGTAAATGACCGTGCGAATGTCAGTCATAAGATCATTGTCCTAATATTCAATAAGACTTTATTGTCCGTCGGTATGCCTTTAAAAATTCCATTAAAAAGCGGATTTATTTCTTCAGTTACACATTGAAATTTTCCCATGGCCAAAGAACCAAGCACTGCCACTGCACAGTAACACAGCTACCATACCAGTTCTCAGACATACTCCCATCTGATCCATTTCATGCCTGAGATCTCACTGTCACGTAAATTTAAACAGCGGCCGCCTATGGCTAGGAATTAAGTACTCAGTTTGAGACATAAAAGAACTGTAAAAGCAATGCCTACACTACAGTGACACTGCCAGCCTAGTATGGCAGTCGTAACTCGTAAGGGTTTATAACATTCACTCACAATAGACCTATTTTACAGTACTTTTGCAGTTTAGGCCTACACCTACACAAGACATGAAAACAGCCACTTACATTAGTTTCACAGAAAACTTGGATAGGTGGCACCACTTTAGGGTTCGCTGAAAATGGTTGTTCTGAAGTAGAAGAATGTTTAGAGTTAGGTTTAAGAATTAAGGTCAGGTTGAAGATACTTTTGACAAGATTTGCATCAGGTGTTTCCATACATTTGTACATAGAGGGGGTAGCAAAAAAGACCTACAATAGCACCACTTACCAGAATTTCCTGTGATGAAAATAATGTGTATGTACAAAAACAAGTATATATCGTGTACATTTGTTCCCAGCTCCTGAGTGAGACCTTAACTTGATACAACGTACATCAACGCATGCACGGGCATCACTTCAAGTTCTTGTTCAGGCTAAACTTCTTTATGGTTCTGCCACATTATTGAAAGTTTTGATCAGTTTTGATGGTTTCTATCTGCAGAATAATTGTATAAATTTTTTAATGAGGTCTCATTCAACTAGTTAGCCTTTTTCAGAACATTATTGCATTAAGTCAACCTTTCTATGCTGACACGGTTGGTGGTCACTGGTCACTGCCAAGGTGTTTGTTGTCCTCAGCGGTTCTTTTATATTCACAATTAAAACCGGACTGACATTAACATGATCTCCGAATCAAAAGTGATACACAGTTTTACACAGTCCCCACTGTTGAGAACTAGGTTTTTACACCAAATATATACGTTGAATGCTATGTTTATGGACACCATCATTTCTTTTACAAAATCATTGATTTTATGCATCATATCTTTTTGGATGTCTACTGTTTTGCGTATCCAAATACATATAGAATGACTGTATTTTGGACACCAAATAAATAATGAAATACTTTTGGAGAGTTGCTAATTTTATTGTATTTAGGTGTGAGGATACATACAATCAGTATCCATGGTATAACAGTAGTCTTCTACAGCACAAAATGGGCATTCTGTTGTCATAACTTATAATGAGATAATATTTTCCATCTAAACCTTTTCCGGTTTATTAACTTAACATTTTTGGTTTGTTAACGGGTAGAACAACCCACTAGTCTGCTAGTCCGTACACTAGTAAAGATAAGGGTGGACTAGTGAACCTGTCTAATAACTAGTCCGGTTGTCTAATGAAGGTCAATATGTCATCCACCCCACCCTACAGTAGTCAATTAAGCCTTTGATGGTCACAATGACCCTAACCTTAACCCACCCATAGGTTGGGGATGTAACTGAATCCCAAGTCATTACAGCCAGTGAAGAACTACAGCTTCATTTACTGTTAAATGATGACATGTGTCTTTGGTGTCTATCATTTTATATAGTGTGATATTTTCATTTCCATTAATAGAGTCCAACGGAGCAGCTTTAATTTGAATAACATCGTCATGTGAGGTCAATTTCTGGAACGATTATGGAGAATTCACAATGGTAGGATGGTACTACAGTGTACCAGCACGATTGGCATTCTTTCGCAATTTTTATCATATCATAAAAATTTGGGTTGTTTTTATATTTTGCTGCACTAATAAACCTTTTGGTGGACTAGTAAACTTTTGTCTTTACTAGTCCATCTGTTTAGTAAAAGAAATGCTGAAGTTCTACCCCTGATAATTGTTTCTTTAATCTGACTGATTATATGCAGTAATTATTATCATACCTACCACAGGTATATTATACATAGCTCTGTAGATAATGCATATTTGAATGTTATGACAAATTGAAACTACTGCCAGAAGGTACTCGTCATTATGCCATCACTTTAAGTGGATGATATAAGGGTCGGATAGGTAGATATAAGTTAACAAATATCAAGGCAATGATTATAACCAGTTTAAATTTAGTTATTAAATAACAGCTATTTAGCATATAAGCACTATTTCACTGCATTATGATTATATGAATGTTCATTATAAGTTAGTAGTTTCAAGGTGTCACCCTGGCCAGCTACATGAGCAGTGATCTAATCTGTGATGTCTTGTGGAAATAAAAGTCCCATGCACGTGTAATTTGCTACGTTATGTGTAACTTGCTACGTTAATGTATAACTTGTTAAGGATTCAGAGAACGTATTGCAAGGAAGTGGTGAAAAAAACGTCTTGTTTAGACTTGTAACTCGCAACATAGACACTGACATAAAAGTATACAGAAACCAGGCAAAATCTTCCCGTTGTTAAAGTCAATTAAAACTGCATGAATTTGAAATAACAATTCCTGATATTTTTAAACCTAGACAGAACACACTAGTATTATAGTATGGATGGGGAAGATTTTTATGGGGTTTGTCAACCAGAATAAAACCACCCATTGATATAGAACTTGACCTTATATATAAAAAGTACTCTGAAGTTACATAATGTGTGACTTTAAAATGAATATAGAGACCTGTACATGCTATATTGAAAGACGAGAAAACAAAAGCAGGGTTTTAATTTCCAGGAAATACCCACAGTCATAAGGCTCATTTACAAACTGAAAGTGAAACATTATTAATCATCAATATCCACTGAATGGGGGAAGCTCTCAATGCTTACAGAAAAAACAACTGTTTTACTTTAATAAAATTTGTTTCCCAAGTTGTGTAATTTTGTAGTAATAATTTAATTGCCTAAATATTGTGATACTGGACGATATAAATAACTGTTAGAAACATGTGTAGGAGAGACGTTTATCTAAGGGACCTTGATAATGTTGCCCGCTCTTCAATAATGAAACTGCTTTTTGGATGACAGCATTAGTTTATGCAGATGTGCAAACACACATGTGCACACACATACACACAGTCACATACATGGCTATGGCATGTCTGCATGATTCATCCACATCAAGCCACTGCCAGCCACTAACACACTAACCCATGCACACGTATACAAGCGTGGTCATATCACCCGATAATACCATTCTACTGATGCATGCACACATCAATCATGTCATATACTGCATTGAACACACACACACACACACACACACACACACACACACACACACACACACACACACACACACACACACACACACTCACACTCACCATATGCACACATACATACATATGCCATACGCACACACACATACTACACTACATACACACACTCACACACATACACCATACACACACACACATGCACACACACACACACATAGACACACACACCCCATATGCACACATACATACACTACACACATTTACACTTTCAAACACACACACATACACAGACATACACAAACACACACACACACACACACACACACACACACACACACACACACACACACACACACACACACACACACACACACACACACACACACACACACACACACACACACACGTGTGTGTGTGTGTGCAGTGTACACCATTAACTCCTGTATCTCAGAAACCATTGAAGATCTACTTTTATAATTGACAAAAACATAGATGTACTTTAGTGCATTGAAAGGGCACAAGAAATGTGTGTTTGATTGGATCATTCTGAATAAGAAGGCAAAGCAAAAGAAAACAAAAAAAAGAAGTAAACACATTCACAGTCACTTAATTACAGTGTACACATCTCTCTTACACATAGTTCTAACAATTATTTTAAAAAAAAATGTAAAAAAACGTTTTTCAAAACTTTCATGTAACTTTTTCTCTAATTCTAATAAGCTTTATCTTAAAAACTATTGATTTTCTGTAAATGCAAGTTGAGCTTATTTAATTATCTTTAAAATGGTGTGACCATGGCGTGTTGTTGCCTGTAGGTGACAAACATATAATTAATATTTTGAACAACTATATAATGACATACACTTTATTGATGTCAGCTACATCCTAATCACCGGGCTGGCCGAGTGGGGTGGAAGTAGATAACTCCATCTTGACAAAAACCCAGTGCTAATGACAAGTCATGTCCCTGCGTTCACACAATTTGGCTGTGTTTCCGGTCATCTCATATGAATACACCTGTAATCAGAGAAAATGCCAATTAGGTGAAATCTTATGGTGAAGAGATTAGGTAGTGGCTATGATTCATCAAAACACATTTCATTCATAATTACAAACTCACTATATAGTCGAAAGGACTTCAGGGCCTCTTATCCCATTTTTTTCATGACAATTCATTATGTGTAAAAAACAGAACAACTGCATTTAACTTTTCAGAGCCATCTCTGGTCTTGGTATTGTTGATAAGCAATGGTAACGTGTGGAAAATGTTAAACTATCTTTTAATCAACTGTTCTGTGTGACCAGTGTATGCACATAGCACTTAAAAAATATGTCACTTATTACAGGTTGTGCTACGCAGTAGTATATTTTAACATGAAAAACAGGCAAGCCTATTATTTGTTATGCTGTCACAGAAATGGTAAAGAGGATATCAAATGGTGACACCTTCAATCAGAAACCTTTCACAGGGTTTTTGCTAATGTAAAGCAGGAACCGTGAACACCACAGCAGCGCCTGCTTAGTACTTACCATGTCCAGTCTCGGGCCAAATGATAACAATTAGCACCACATGATTTCCAATACAGTGCCATTGGTATAAAATATGCCAATGATAAATGCACTGTAATTAAAGCAATACATGCTATATCACTGACACATATTATAGTCTAAGTTGTATATAATAATTTGCTATGAAATAATAAGTAAGACAATATAAATAATATCGAGGTAATAATTGGTGTGCAAAGATTAATAACCTATTAATGACACTTGAAGAATCCGTGTACCAGGTAATCGTTGTACGTTTGAGAAAACCAATACAACTGAAGTATCCATGTTGCTTAGCAAATTCAGTCAAGCAGTCAACAAAATGGCTGTCGGAACACATGTTGCCTTTGCCAATAATGTTGATACACACCTGTAGTGGTTAAATACATGTGAATTACATTGCTACTGCATACATTTGACACTTTCCCTTACATTCTTGTCATAAGTAAAAATGACAATACATCTTCTGAAACCAGAATTTTAACAAAATATAAGATGAAAAGCACATCTTCAGGCATCCATTCTTTGGTTGTTCAGTTGACTTGCCCGTCACATGACCAGTTATTTAGCAAAACTATGTTCAAGTGATGACAACAAGGCTATATATTTTTTAAATTCTGATTTCAAAAGATTATTATATTTATGATAAAAACTTTATAAGGAAAGGTTTTAAGGTGATAAATGTATGCAGTAATGTTTGATTTAGGATTCTACAAGATGTCACGATGTAGCCACAGTAATATAGTTCACACATGATGCACAAACTTGGGACATTGGAGTCCAGTATATATGTTTCTATATCGGTTTATGAATTTATATTTAGTCTGAAAGATTAATTATTATGTCTGTGTCTATATTAACAGTGTGTGACCCAAAACTGACCATAAACGTTATTGTTTGTCAGTTAGATAGCTATCCAGAAAGTGTTAATACACTATGGTAGGCTTCAGTCCCGCAGGAACAAATGCAATGGCAAACATTAGGCCACTCGCCCTATGCTATGCCTAGCGTTATACTAGCAAGCCAAAGGGTTCAACACACGTTACCAGCACATGTTAACAGTTTTGTAAGCATCAATAGCAGTAGAATTATCATATTTCAATTGTTGACCAAGTTCAGTTGCTTTACAATTGCGGGAATAAATTAGCTTTTCTTATAAAGAATTTGCTCTAAACAATTCTATTAATGACTGTCTCTTAGACATCTACAGTTCTGTGACTAGTACCCCCAAACAAGCCAGGCCAGGTTAGTTTGTGTCTGACGTCTTCACGAAGTGTGGGCGCTTCCTGATATATCCACCAGGTGCGGGTATTTACTGGTCTCTCCACCAGGCGCAACATGGTTATCGATCTTCCCTCTAGGGTAAAGCTTTTGCTATGGTAATCCCGGTATGATGAGTAGAGGGTTACGAGTTGTAATCGTAGAACCCTGACTTATTTGTGCTCCACAAACTTCCACATTGCAGTCCGTAACACTAAACTGGACTGTCATTGGCTGATGCCAGTGATATTAAAACAAATGTGCCTTCATTTAGGTTGTAGCCAGGTACATGAGCCTTCGTTGCAATGTATAATAATTAAATCGAATAACTTATGACTTTTGAAAATACATTTTGATTATTTTATATTAAAATTATGAAATTTGAAAAGATCCTGCCAGAAATAATTTTACAATAAAATTTAATAACAATAATGATATGAAAATATTCTAATAATGGGGGGCAAGGATCATTGATTAACTGCATGTATAAGCACCCCTGAGTCTACTTTGTAGATATACCGGGGGGGGGGGTACATTGAAATAAAACTGACTGACTGACAAATCTAGCTGTAGGTTTAGAAATAATTTGCCAATGACACAGACAGAGAACAGTTCGTAACATCACATGTCAACACTTTTTTTGTTGGGAGAGTGCGAGTGAAAATATGAATTATCCCTTTTGCAATTTAAGTTGGATCCACCAGGAACTAACAGACATGTACCCTGTACTGGCAGTCATGAGTCATGTCTAAACCTGATCACCGTTTAGGGGGTCGTATCAAAATTGGTTAACTGAAACAGAACTCACTATGAATAAATGCTCTATTAAGAACATCATTTTTGAATTCTCACTAAAGTTATTACGCTTAATTTAGATTAGAACGTTTACATATATCGTGTAATAAATAAAATAACATAAAATAAAATTTTAATACGTTTTAATATTCATCCAGAATTTTTTACTGCTGTTTAACATGACAAATTATTACCATTTAACGTATGACTCATAAACATTAGTAACACAAGAATTGAAAAAAAAGATTCCGATTTATTCTACTTTGTAAAAATCAAGTATGCAGCATATTTGGGTCAATCCCTTATTTATTCACCACTGCTGGCACTGCAGTTGTTTCGTTTTCTTTGTGATTGGTCCACAGCTCCAGGACATGATAGCGACTGCCGCGGTGAGCAGTATTTATTCAGGAGTGGCCACTGAGTTGGTCAGTCGGGTCTTGACTGTGTCTACGGGAACATTGTTTGTCAGTAAGCGAAGCAAAGCAGACGTTTGTGAACAGGTTTGTAATCGGTATGCTGAGGAGTTAAGTCATTTGGTCAGTGACTTTTTAATGGGGTGTACTTGTTGGAAGTCATGTGGGGTGCACTGCGGGTGTCAGTGAATTGTGAAGTACTTGTTCCTTGGAGGAAGTGGGCGGTTGGCTGAGGTGTTGCTGACACATCACTATTTGAGATTAGTCATGTCATTAACTTGCATCATTTCAGTGGCACATGGACTGAGTAGTACACCTGTAGTTTGCGATGCCAGTGCATGTTTTCACTGTGGAACTATCTGACTAAGTTGTAGACAGGTTGGTTGGCTAACATAAAACTGGCTAATTTGTTGGCCTGTCTAGCTAGTTAGCTATAGGCCATTTACTGTCCGGCGTCTGTAAGGCCTATTTAGCTTCAAGACCTCACTGCCTTCATAAGAGCATATCTGTATAAAAACTGGGTAAAATCGTTGAGTTTCATGCCGTAGATCTGTAGCTCATAACAAAATACGTTGGGTTGTTGCTAGTTTCATTTTCCTGCTTTTGACACTGGGGGTTTGCCTGCAGTGAGAGATAACATCATGTGTATGGTTACACTACTGATCAGTGCACAATGGTTTCTTTTCAGCACCAAGGGTCGCTATGGCGATGGAGGGGAACGATTCACATTCACCCTGGCACTTGTTTTCGTACAGTGCCTGGTCAACATGGCGTTTGCCCAAATTGGTAAGTGTCTGCTTTCAAGTGCCTCTCTCTCTCTCTCTCTCTCTCTCTCTCTCTCTCTCTCTCTCTCTCTCTCTCTCTCTCTCTCTCCTCTCCCCCCTCTTCCTCTCTCTCTCTCCTCTCTCCCCTCTCTTCCTCTCTCTCTCCTCTCTCCCCGTCTCTGTCCTCTCTCTCTCTTCCTCTCTCCCCCGTCTCTGTCCTCTCTCTCTCTCTCTCTCTCTCTCCCCCGTCTCTTCTCTCTCTCTTCTCTCTCCCTCTCTGTCCTCTCTCTCTCTCTCCTCTCTCCCCGTCTCTGTCTCTCTCTCTCTCTCTCTCTTCCTCTCTCCCCCGTCTCTCTCTCTCTCTCTCTCTCTCTCTCCTCTCTCTCCCCGTCTCGTCTCCTTCTCTCTCCCTCTGTCTCTCTCCCTCTCTCTCCGTCTCTCTCTCTCTCTGTCTCTCCTCTCTCTCCTCTCTCTCTGTCTCTCTCTCTCTCCTTCCTCTCTCCCCGTCTCTCTCTCTCTCTCTGTCTCTCTCTCTCTCTCTTCCTCTCTCCCCCGTCTCTCTCTCTGTCTCTCTCTTCTCTCTCCCCCTTCTCTCTCTCTCTCTCCTCTCTTCTCTCTCTCTCTCTCTCTCTCTCTCCTCTCTCTCTCTCTCTCTCTCTCTCTCTCTCTCTCTCTTCTCTCTCTCTCTCTCTCTCTCTCTCTCTGTCTCTCTCTCTCTCTCTCTCTCTCTCTCTCTCTCTCTCTCTCTCTCTCTCTCTTCCTCTCTCCCCTCTCTCTCTCTCTGTCTTCTCTCTCTTCCTCTCTCCCTCCGTCTCTCTCTCCCTCTCTCCCTCTCTCTCTCTCTCTCTTCTCTCTCCTCTCCCTCTCTCTCCTCTCTCCTCTCTCTCTCTTCCTCTCCCCCTCTCTCTCTCTCTCTGTCTCTCTCTCTCTTCCTCTCTCCCCCGTCTCTGTCCTATCTCCCTCCCCCTCTCTCCCACCCTCTTATCTCCTTTCCTCTATCTCTCTCTTGGTCTGTCTGTCTGTCTCCCTCCCTCTCTCCCCCATGTTTCTTTTTTTTAATTACAGTTATTAACCTCATGGATCCTGAACCCAGATCTTTCGGAGTGTTATACTAGTAGTGTGTACAGTAATCGCTAGATGTCACTGGTTTTTCCTGGTAACTCCAACAAGTTATACCCGGATATAGACTGGGGATTTGCCGACAGTTTGACACTAAGCTTACATATATCAATCGAGAAAAACAGTGCTTACTAGCAAAATCAAATCAGTGGTGATAGTAGACATTTCACTAATCATGTTAGTGATGATCACAAGCAAGAATTGCAGTTGTTTAGTTATTATGTTCGATGAAAATGTGAAAAGCAGCAGCAATGTTGACAGCCGTGGTTGACAACGGCGATACTTCAGTCTGTTCTGAGCTGTCATATAATTGTGCATTAGCCGCAAAATAAAACTTATTTTCATGTGTCTTATCGGCCATCTTGTTTCTTGTCTGGATTTTTGACATAACTAATATTCTGATTATTTAAAATATGTTTTGTAGTCACATGACAACAATTTTGATGACACAGTGTAGGCAAATTTATTCTGATTCATGCAGTATCATTTTGTTTTGTACTTGCATAATATGCTATATTCCACATAGTACTTGTGGTGGCAGTGCCATTTGCTGTGTGTACTATTTAAATCTTGTGACATGATATAGAATCTGCATTTTTCTGTTTAACTTTGAGGCAATGGTTTCCTTAACAATATCAATTTTTTTGATATCTTACAACAACTCTTACTCTTTCCTCAACTTATTTAGATTATATATATAAATAACAGATAATGTGTATTGTTCAGACCTGTAGGGTGTGAATCACTCAAATAGCCATGCAGTTGAGCTAAAGATTTAGAATATAGGTGCATTTTTATATTAGAATCAATGAATGGATTGATTTTTATTAGATCTAGATAAACGTGCAGTGAATAATCTAGACGTTTTGTATAGTGCTGGATTCTTTTGACGAATGTTGACTGAATGTGGTCAGAAACATGATTTAATTTCAACCAAATATCATGAACAGATTTGCACTAAACAATGCAGCATCTTATGGTCGATACTAGACAGCTTCCATTTCTTTGCGAAAACAGAACAAGAAAAAATATTGAATTGGAGATCTAAACCTTTTACCTGTGTCAAATGGCTAGACTCTAGAAGATGTAATCCATTGACAGGGTCGAGGGGGTCATCCTGCGTTTCTTGTTTGTTTTTAATGTATCTGAACATCTTGTCACTAAACATCTTAGGTGTGGTCTGATATGAAAATGTAAACAGATTGTGAGCGATATAAAATGACTACCAAAATCACCACCAATAGAATGAGTTTCACAAAGTTCTGATATCCTGCTATCCCTACCAATAGGTGGTACCACTGTAGCAATTTATTTTTCCAGCGATGCAGAAAAAAAACAGCCACACCAGTACTTAAAAAAGTACACCTTTTATTATTTCCGAGGGGATTTGCAAACACGCGACACCCCTGACACGGGTGAAAGTTTGGGGGCGGTGGCTTGTGAAGGGTTCTACCTGAGGGTTGTGGACAGGCTCGAGTTATGTAGGTCTATCACCATAACTCAGTCTGACCACACCCCCAGATGAACCAGACCCACATAATCAGTCTGACCACACCCCCAGATGAACCAGACCAACATAATCAGTCTGACCACACCCCCAGGTGAACCAGACCCACAGAATCAGTCTGACCACACACGCAGGTGAACCAGACCCACAGAATCAGTAAGACCACAACCCCAGGTGAACCAGACCCACAGAATCAGTCTGACCACACACGCAGGTGAACCAGACCCACAGAATCAGTAAGACCACACAACCCCAGGTGAACCAGACCCACATAATCAGTCTGATCACACCCCCAGGTAAACCTGAGGCCCAAACAATCAGTCTGACCACACCCCCAGATGAACCAGATCCACATAATCAGTCTGACCAGTGACCACACCCCCAGGTGAACCACGCCCACATAATCAGTCTGACCACACCCCCAGGTGAACCACGCCCACATAATCAGTCTGACCACACCCCCAGGTGAACCAAGCCCACATAATCAGTCTGACCACACCCCCAGGTGAACCAAGCCCACATAATCAGTCTGACCACACCCCCAGGTGAACCAAGCCCACATAATCAGTCTGACCACACCCCCAGGTGAACCACGCCCACATAATCAGTCTGACCACACCCCCAGGTGAACCAGACCCACATAATCAGTCTGACCACACCCCCAGGTGAACCACACCCACATAATCAGTCTGACCACACCCCCAGGTGAACCAAGCCCACATAATCAGTCTGACCACACCCCCAGGTGAATCAGACCCACAGAATCAGTCTCACACTAGACCCTTTGAATTTGTAACAAATTATATCGGAAGTCTTCCTGGTTTGTGATTCTACCGTCTGCCCATTGATATCACTGCTAAATTATCAAGTTGTCAACAAATATTACAGCTGCAAACATCCTTCCATGGGTCCTGGGATCACCCAGGCTGTTGGTTGAGTTGGGAGTCACCGGTTATGTTCTTCCAGCATATGTTCCAGCATATATATGCAGAGTGCAGTGGTTCATGGGTTGAACTTTGCACTCTCAACTAAGATAACCAGGGTTTGAATCCCATGCTGCTGTGTTAACTCTTGGGCAAGTTGTTTCACTCTACACTGCGAGAGTACCTGACTATAGACAGTGGTGGATGTTTGTATGAACAGTCTTGGCACATTACTTGCATTGTAGCTGGATGCTTTCCAGGGAAGCCGATATCATGTTTGATTGAACAGGTCTGCTAGGGAAGTAAGAATGCTTTGAGCAGTCCTGAGGACTGGATACTGCGGTATATAAGAACTTAACCTTTCTTACATATACAGGTGTATACTTGCTGGACACAGACATGTCCAGCAACGTGATCTGACTAGAGTTTTGTCTGAGTTTTGCCATAACTCAGTCAGATCACAAGCTGGGCATGTTGTAATGGGACAGATCACATGCTGGGTGTGTTGTAATAGGACAGATCACAAGCTGGGCGTGTTGTAATGGGGCAGATCACAAGCTGGGCATGTTGTAATGGGGCAGATCACAAGCTGGGCATGTTGTAATGGGACAGATCACAAGTTGGACGTGTTGTAATGGGGCAGATCACAAGCTGGGCATGTTGTAATGGGACAGATCACAAGCTGGGGGTGTTGTAATGGGACAGATCACAAGCTGGGCATGTTGTAATGGGCCAGATCACAAGCTGGGCATGTTGTAATGGGACTGATAACATGCTGGGTGTCTTGTAATGTGGACAGATCACATGCTGGGTATGTTGTAATGGGACGGATCACAAGCTGGGCCTGTTGTAATGGGACAGATCACAAGCTGGGCATATTGTAATGGGACAGATCACATGCTGGGCGTGTTGTAATGTGAACAGATTACAAGCTGGGCATGTTGTAATGTGGACAGATCACATGCTGGGCATGTTGTAATGAGACAGATCACAAGCTGGGCATGTTGTAATGGGACAGGTCACATGCTGGGCATGTTTTAATGGGACAGATCACATGATGGGCATGTTGTAATGGGACATATCACATGCTGGGCATATTGTAATGTGGACAGATCACATGTTGGGCATATTGTAATGTGGACAGATCACAAGCTGGGGGTGTTGTAATGGGACAGATCACAAGCTGGGCATGTTGTAATGGGCCAGATCACAAGCTGGGCATGTTGTAATGGGACTGATAACATGCTGGGTGTCTTGTAATGTGGACAGATCACATGCTGGGTATGTTGTAATGGGACAGATCACAAGCTGGGCATGTTGTAATGTGACAGATCACAAGCTGGGCATATTGTAATGGGACAGATCACATGCTGGGCGTGTTGTAATGTGAACAGATTACAAGCTGGGCATGTTGTAATGTGGACAGATCACATGCTGGGCATTTTGTAATGGGACAGATCACATGCTGGGCATGTTGTAATGTAGACAGATCACATGATGGGCATGTTGTAATGGGACATATCACATGCTGGGCATATTGTAATGTGGACAGATCACATGCTGGGCATATTGTAATGTGGACAGATTACAAGCTGGGCATGTTGTAATGTGGACAGATCACAAGCTGGGCATTTTGTAATGTGGACAGATCACATACTGGGCATATTGTAATGTGGACAGATCACAAGCTGGGCATGTTGTAATGGGACAGATCATAAGCTGGGCATGTTGTAATGAGACAGATCACAAGCTGGGCATATTGTAATGTGGACAGATTACATGCTGGGCATGTTGTAATGTGGACAGATCACATGCTGGGCGTGTTGTAATGTGGACAGATCACAAGCTGGGCATGTTGTAATGAGACAGATCACAAGCTGGGCATGTTGTAATGGGACAGATCACATGCTGGGCATGTTTTAATGGGACAGATCATAAGCTGGGCATATTATATTTGTAATAGGACAGTGACTCACCTGGTGTGTTTTGAAGACAAACGAGTGAAATCTAAAGAAGCGGTCATTATTTTCTATTTTCATGACATATGAATGAAGTACTCATGATTAAGACATCATTCTTATGAAGAGTTTTGCACCTTGATGTAAATAAAACATAGGGGACCAGTCATTAATTTAATTCTGTTTTCATGACACAAAAGAAGTACACCTGTACTCGTGATTTTTGCACTTTAAAAGATAACCCTCCCTGTACAGGGAAGTTGACATGAATGTACAACAGTCATGCTAGCCAGATAATATTTTCGGTGAACAAGTCAGCCAAGGAAGGATCCCTGCATATCCAGACAGGATCGTCTTGGCACAATACTGGTGGAGCATCTCACATATTCATTTCAAAAACAAATTGTACATGATTTCATAAAAAAATTAATATTTGATGTGGCATAGTTTTTTGCTCATAGAATGTAGGCATCTTATTGACGAATCAACAGTTTATGGTCGCAAATATTGAATATGGCTGCCTTTAGAAAAGAAATAGAAATAACATTTGTGTCCTTGGCCGAATAGTTATAGCTGTGGTACAGTCGAATGGGCTTGATGACCTTGCATGAAAACGATTGCTCTCAACAGGATGGGATGTGCATAATTTAACAAGATTTCACAAGACCCATCCAGGATATGTGGCGGGTGATTCATCTACCCCGGGGGTATTCATGGAATGGACAAATGTCGTCGAAGTTTACGGTTTGTCTTGCAACATAGTTTTGCAACGACGCACATACTGATTATTTTACTCTTACACAGTCGTGTGACAAGGCAATTTTTCTGTGTGTCAGCATGTCGGTGGTATGACCCATCTTTAAAAGACAGCTTAGATTGAAGATTGTTAGAGTCGGCTTGGCGTAAATGTTCTGACTAGTTCAATGAGGTCGTGACATTGTAACCACAAATATCACAATATCTACAGACTACCTCTCTGATAGTGAGTTAATAGAACCTTGCCAAATGCTGGAGACAACTCGAACAAAGAGTACATTTTCACAGCAACTAATTACACACTGAAAGTACCTATGTCATGTTTTTTTTATCTTTGATTGTGTTGTATTTTAATTTACCATATGCAGTGTGTATATATATATATATATATATATATATATATATATATATGTTTATTTTTTATTACACCAATCTTCATTGATTTTAAAGCAGACACTGCTTTATTATTTTTTATTGTTATTTCTGTACAAGTAAAACATTTATAAAAAAATTACAAGTTGTATATGATTTATTTATTTATTTATTTACAATGCAAAATTAATATATAAAAAAGTTATTTGTTGGCACATCAGCTTATCAATAACCATAATAAAATATTTTTAGTTTCGTTTTCCTGCTTTTTACATCAGGGACTCGTCTGTTCCTGCAGATGATATCACAATTGTGGACAGTATTGAGTGATCTGTGACAGTGCCTAGGTTCAATGCACCTTTTTCTGGCCTTTACAAAGACTGCATTACTACTGTAGTGTATCTTGATATCTGTGCAGTTAGGCTTAGACAAAATTGCCCTGTAACTGCCATCCATTTACGAAACCTTTCAAGCAATGTATCGTATATAATAATAGCGATATCTTGAGAATCAAACCAATTAGTGGCTGCTAGTCATAATCTGAATATTTCATGTTGGTGGTAAGTATCATACAAACAGTGGATCATGTCTAGAGGCTAACTTTGTGACTGAAAAATGGCCCAATAAAGGTGTGACATGAGAAGTGTTTTACAATCCACCATTAAACCAAATCCACTGTGAAATATAAAGAAAACCACAGCCTAGGAATATTATTTCCATGACACACAGACAAATTGTCCAGCTTGCATGAGTGTTGATAGTTTTCAGTGTAAAAGATCTATTTTAAGGAAATTTGTTTTAGTAAAAAAGTCCCTAATCATATAACCACACTAGATAGGAGATGTGGCAAACTGTTGAAGATATTATGTTATAATTTGCAATGTTTTAACGTTATTAAGTTTGCAACAAATACCAGTTTTATTCAGTAAAAGGCTATTGACAAAATATTGATAATTGCCACATTTTTTAGCAATTGGAAGTTTGTTGCATTAATTTTAATATGCCAAGAAAAACAGCTGGAATAGGAATGGTTCAATCCCAGTATGTATGTATTATTTGGTGTTAAATTCACGTAACCGAATGAACAGTTTAAAAGACTATAATTACCCAGTACTCTAGTTCACTTATGTTCGAATACCCTGGGTAGTCTTCATGTAGTAATAGCAGCATGGCTTAATACTTCCCAGCAAGATTAAACTGATGTAAACTGACCTGAGAGGAGATGAAATGTATACCATATAGTACAGCCGTAAAGGACGGCCGGGTTATCACACTGGATAAGAAATTACCTTTTCAGCTCAGGCATTTGTTTTCCACTGATGAGAATAAAATATATGGTTATACATATGGTATTATATGTGATATTGCAGCGATCAGCTTCTACAAGCCAGGTCCAGACACCGCCCCCCAGAGCATGTATGCCCTCATGTCATCGTCGTACCTGGGGGCGATGCTGTCCAGTAACCACGCCCTGCAGTACGTCAGTTACCCCACTCAGGTAAGTGTGTCACCTTCAAGGTAAATCTTACACAATCATTTGTTAATCTTACTCAATAATTGTTTTGATATTAGAACTGTCATCACAATTTTTATTTAAAATATTTGCTAACATTCTTTCACTTTTTCATGTATTATAAATAATAATAATAATAAACTTTTGCAATGCATAAATTGCAAACAATTCAGAGATGTAACAAGCAAAAACTTGTCAATATTTATGCAGTCACCAAAACGAACACAACGAAATCTGAGAGGAGGGAGGGGCCCATGAATATGTTGGGTGAAAATACAATTTTGAGCAGCAGATATTATGTTTAGAACTTTTATGCAATGTGGCTATAATTTCTGGTGGTTTAAAGTGGTATGTAGTTCATTCTAGATATTAGAGCAGATGTAACTATGGAGACGTGCTCGCAAAGGGCAGGCTTATTTTTAAGAGCAAACCGTTGTGGGACAAATGGAGTATACGTTGCCTTCTACATGTGTAAAACAGCACAGTAACATTTTATAAATACTAATTGGTGTGCTGTCCTCTGTTTTGGGTGGATCCAGATGCTAAGTCATAATTATGAATGTGACCTTCAACAAGCTTTGGCATATATATATATATATATATATATATATATATATATATATATATACATTATGTTATTTACATGTCTCACTTTTGAAACATAGCTGTACATCGTATGTTTTTGTCACAGAATCAAAGCAAGACAACTTTACACAACACCGATCATTTAGTAAGCTCAATGAACCTTGTTGCCAAGCGATAGGTCACATGATGGATAGATCAGTTGGGAAGGAATTCATTGACTGGATCTGTATTTCCCGTCTCCCTTCAGGTGCTTGGGAAGTCTGCGAAGCCTATCCCCGTGATGATCCTCGGGGTGTTGGTGGGGAGGAAGCGATACCCCCTCCTCAAGTACCTCTTTGTCATGCTCATTGTCGTCGGAGTCGCGCTCTTCATGTACAAGGACAAGAAGGCCGCAGCACTGGACAGTGACCACGCCTTCGGGGCCGGAGAACTCCTCCTGGTGAGTGGACGCTGTGGTCAGTGGTAGGAGTGACAGTGCGGACAGTTTTTGTTAATCTTGTGAATTGCAGGAGTTGTTGTGTAGTTGTATTTTTCACCACTATACCTGCGTGGAACATTATTCGACTTGAAAAATTCACTGGTTACTGCTGTCTTGTATCATAATATGAATGACATATAAGCAACTTTAACTAGGACAAACAGCAAAGGTAAAATAAGTTCTTATCTAGTGCACTAACTAAGAACATACTTTTACCTTTGCTGTTTTGCTGTTTGTTTGCATGATCCAGTCCTTAGTACTGCTCAAAGCACTAAGACTTTACTCCCTAGGACCGTGGCAGACCTGTTCAATCGAACACCATCTCTGCGTCTGTGGCAAGCATCTAGCTACACTACAATTAATGCGCAAAGGCTGCTCATACAAATATCCACCGCTGTCTGTAGCCAGGTACTCATTCATACAGCTGAGTGAATGAACTGAAATAATGTAGAGTGAAAAAACTTACCCTATGTTTCACACTGCAGGACAGGACGTGAACCCAGGTTCTAGTAGTCGAGAATGCTCCACAAAGACACTATTTCAGTTTGCAGCATTCATTAACCCTGTGACCAGCTGGGACTTGCGGAAATGGACAATTGTTATAAAACAACTTTCTTCCGATCACTTTCAGGTGTTGTCATTGACACTAGATGGCATCACTGGTGGTGTGCAGGATCGCATGAGATCCAGTCATGTGACGCAGACTCACCGAATGATGTTCTACATGAACATGTGGTCGGCGCTTTATCTTGCCGTCGGTGAGTGTCACTGCAGAGATATTACACATTAAGTTGTTAATTGTCTGTAATGCTCGTAGAGAATCTGTTTGCTTTTAGAAAATACAAAGCCATATATTTATAAATACTAGTAAAATGCTCGCCCTTGATTTGATGTTACATACAAACAGATGTAGAAAATAGTTTCCCAGGGTATTTGTACTGTACAGTTGACTAACGTTACATCAATGTGAATTATTTTTAAACTGGATGTTTTCTAAGGTTGTCATAAGCTAAGTTAAACACCCCAGTGGATCAGTGGATGGTATACATCATTTCAGACATTCACACAAAACATGTGTCACGTCTTGTGTGAACATTTTACTGCTAAGAACTCTTTTGAGTCGTGACGAAATTCAAAAAAGTAAAACCATTTCTTTTCTTTACAGAAAGGTGCATAATGTAATGGAGGAATAACGTAACACACCCACGTACACATACATGCATTTTTTCGATGATATGGGTATACCTTGTTCTTCTGCAATGTTGCATCCAATACAATCCTGCTTCAATCTGTAGAGAAATACAAAATAATTTTATCATGTCACATTGTCACTAAACGGTAGAAATGAAATACGCAACTAATGACTGTTTTGTTGCCAGCTCTGGTTCTGACTGGTGAAGCCGTGGCCTTTGTTGTGTTCGCGGCCAAGTACCCTGTCGTACTGTTCAACCTCCTCTCATTCTCTCTCTGCAGCGCTGTTGGCCAGGTGAGTGCTTATTTTGTTAATCACCTGACTTAAACATTGTCAGACCGACAGTATTATGAGTATTATGGTCACTGTAAGTGTAATGGGCCACTAACTGACCTATATATAGATATAGATATAGATACAGGTAGTCTTAATGTGTGTTTATTGTAGACATAAAGCTATATTATGTAATTTACACATCTTAGACATTAAATTTTAGTTAAACTTTATGTAGTTTTTAAAAATACTGTATTTTCAAGTTTTACTTTTAAGATCTTGTATATTTGTCTACTAGTATTTGTGACAGTTTAGGTTGAAAAGGGCACTATATGAATTGTTATATTATTACTATGAATAATTACACATTTAGCTGTCCAAAAAAAGGAACAGAAAATATTTGTTCAGACATGCTGGCTGAATTGTTATAGAGTAGATTGAGTCCTGACATTGTTTCATTCAGATTGAGTCCTGACATTGTCTCATTTAATCGTTTTATGTGACATCACTTGTGAGAAGTTGTCTTATAAATTAATAACATCATAAAGACAAATTGCAACATTGAAAATGCTCGAAAATGTATGATACACAAAATGGTTAACGAAAACATGAAAACGTCATGGTTGTCTTCTATTGAAGTCAGTAGGAAAGAAATGTTATCTAACATGTTATTAGATTGATACATTCCTTTGTTGACGTTTTTGTTCCTTTGTCAAACGAACCAACAACAGTTCTATATAAACCTACAGATCACTCAGAGAACCATTGATCAAATATTTGATCATTTGCCAAGTTCTCAGAGCAGGAAATGTGTTGGCACTGTGGCTTGAGTTCCTTCCCAGGTCATTATTTAGACCTGTGCTCATTAGATATCCGACCAGCACAGCAGGTGTAATGTTTCCTGTAATCTCACTGGTACATTCCGAACCAAGTTATGAGAACTTGTCAGAACCGTGTAATTAGAAGTGGCAATGTTTTTCTGGCAGTTTCCCCAAATCGTGTCATTTTGCCCTGAAAATTCAAACAGCTGTGTCTGTTACGTGATCTTGCGAGAATGAGGAAGTTCCTGGACTGTTGCAAATTCTCATGGTGTTGTTATATGTGAGAAATAGGAAGTTCCTGCTTAAAAGGGTAACAGTTTAAAGCTCATAAGCACCTTGAAAACCACAAATTCATTTTCTTGGCTGACTTCAGTTCTGAAGAATTGCACATCTATCCATTTTCTATGTTTAGTTAGCTCAGCTAGCCTATTATGTTAATTATTTATTCACTAATATTTTTCTATTCATATACGTCTGTGTGTGTGTGTGTGCGTGCGTGTGTGCATGCGTGCGTACGTGCATGCATGTGTGTCTGTCTGTGTGTGTGTGTGTGTGTATCTGTGTGTGTCTGTGTGTGTGCATGTGTCTTTGTGTGTGTGTCTGTGTGTGTATGCGTGCGTGTGTGTGTGTGTGTGTATGTGTGTGTCTGCGTGTGTGTGTGTCTGTGTGTATGCATGTGTTTGTGTCTGTGTGTATGCGTGTGTGTGTATCTGTGTGTGTATGTGTGTCTGTGTGTGTGTGTGTGTGTGTGTATGTATGTGTCTGCATGTGTGTGTGTGTGTGTGTGTGTGTGTGTGTGTGTGTCTGTGTGTATGTGTGTGTGTGTGTGTTGTGTGTGTGTATGTGTGTGTGTATGTGTGTGTGTCTGTGTTCTTTCTTTATACTTTTTAGCTTGGTTTCTTTAGCAACTGAGTTCTAGTGTTGTAAACATTTAATCATATTATCCACATTTTAGTTGGTACTACTTGACTGTAAACGCCCTTGAACAGATTACCTCTCTGGAAATTAGTGCAAAAATTAAGTATAATTTATTATGATTATTTTAAGCACTTTTGATAACTGTTGTATCCCAACAACTTACAGAACTTCATCTTCATGACGGTGACTACGTTTGGGCCACTGCTGTGCTCCATCTTCACGACGACTCGCAAGTTCTTCACCATCCTGGGCTCGGTCCTCATCTTCGCCCACCCCATGTCACACAGGCAGTGGCTCGGCACAGCCTTCGTCTTCCTGGGACTCGGACTGGACAGCGCCTTTGGGAAGGGGAAAAAGGGGAAGAAATAAGGACGGCAGATGGAGTGTGTCGTTAGGAAATGTGGTAGCAAGGACATAGCTTAAGAGTGGTGTCATAAATTTACCCAAAGTCCAAAAACGAATCTGTTTGTTACGGATGCTCTCTTCAACTTGCAAAGTAAAGAGTTCTAAGTGCTGTCATCAGTTTGCAGTCTAACATGTTTATTTTTAAATAAGTTGTGGTCTCATAAATGTGCTAAATCCACAAAATGTGTGTTTTATATTGTCTGAGACAATGTGCACACATATTTGCATATGGTTGAGATTTGTTGCAAACCAGAAAGGCTTCCAAAACCAAGGCCATTAGATGTCGGATTTTGCTGACGAGACATGGTCACCAACACAACACACACTCTCAGGTGTATTAATACATGTTCCACTCGGTAGGTGGCACTAGCATACAAACTTGTCACCTAGTCTGTGTTGATGACCAGATCACCACTCACCCATGTGATGCTGTTTGTTTGGGACTTTGTGAGCATATTTCACCACCCTTAGAGAAGTCACAGAGAAATAAGGACGGTTAGGGCATGAGAGAAAGATTCAAATTTAGTTAAGGAATTGCGATAAGGTATACAGATGGAGTTGGTAAATAAGGTGGATTTTAGTCTGGTAAGATTATTATTGATGTAAGATGTTGCAATTTTCTGTAATATTAATTTATCTTTGTATGGTGTTTATGGTGATTATGTAGAGTAGTTACAGAGCTGCAGGTTTCACCTCTAAATTTGTTTGTGGTACAGGTGTGTCCCAACAGTTGCTACGCAGCATCGTATTGTGTGGTTAAGGCTAGACATGCGGTTTTAAGTTACTCAAATAATGAACAGAAATTTACTGTACGTTTATTGCTATTTCAGTGACATTCCTCGTAAAATCCGTGGGAATATTTTGTTGTTGTGTGAATGTGTTAAAATGTTGCATCGCGCCATCAGAAGCAGCAGCTGGTGAGAGGTGTCTACTTGGACAGTCATTGTCCACTTGAGGGTCAGCCTTGTGCGTGTAGCAATTGTAATTTAAAGAAAACGTGCACCCACAACAGTTCTGTTACGTTATATTTTATGGAGTTATACAAGTGAACAGCATATCTGTTGTGAATATAATTATTTGCTATGTTTTATGAAGTCTGCGTGTTATCAGTAACATTGCAGTGACACCGCGGGAACAAGATCTGTGGTGTTTGTTTCACGTGACAGGATCATCTGAGTTAGTGGGACCGTTGCAGTAGTGAAATATGTGCTCTCTTAAAGAAGTTACTACGTAACTAAAAAGAGGTTGCACAGGATGTTATTCCAGATTCTAAGATTTGTCTGGGTCAGTCATTATAGCGTTATTGGCTGCAGGGACCATAGATAATTCACTTAAAGTGGATGCATATTTTTCGTTGACCAAATTCCAGGAAAGATGAAATCGTCTTTCATGGTGGCTACAGTTATGGAAATGTGAAGCTGAATGGTCCGTTATGGATGAATGAAGACCTACGGTAGTAGCAGTATGTTATGATTTGCCTATAGCAATTGTTATTATGCATGATACATCCATCAAGCTTTACTGTACTAAATTTTTTATCAAACTAACATTTATTACAATATTAAGAGTTAAGACATGATGTCGTTAAACTATATGAAACATCCAAGACAATATTTCATGGAATGTCCATATGCTCCTAGTGCTTAGCATCCATTTTTGGTAGAATGATGGCCAGTTTGCAAAGTGATGGATGATGGATAGGTCAGTTATCACAGGCTAAATTTACTCCAATGTGACTAACCGTCTCTATGAGTAATAGAACTGTTATCTAACTCTATCAGGTATTTTCTAGTCCAGCTAACTCACCAGGCTTGAGTTACAGTCTGTTACAGACGAGATGGGACCAGTATGTCTACATCACAAGCTGGACTTGTCGATGCTAAATCAAAACAAAACTTCTGTGTTTAGACACTGTGACAGGGAAAGCCACCAGGGCTATGTCCATTGCCAGTGATTCTAGGTCCAGAACTGACCAATACAGACATTGACCAGTGGCTGGTTTCACGTATCATCTGTACTGTAGGCAAGACCCTACGTACGAAGCAACTTCTTGGAGTTAGGTATAAATGTTTGAGATGCTGTGTATCTTTCACAGTTGTTCTTTAGAAGTTGTCGTTGTTACACAATCTATGTACATTACATATGCTCCGTGAAACCAGATCCAGATCTCAACTATTCTGTGAGAAGTGTTACAAGGAAACTTGAACGCTGTATTTTACTAAATATTTTAACAATTGAGTTTACATATAGAATAGGGACATGTGTGTTGAGTACTCATAAAACATTAAATCATACATATTTCAGAAGTGTGGCATGTCTTTGATCAGTTCCAGTCTCTTATTTTGCTGCGCTAACATGCGACTGCTGTATGACAACATAGACTGTAGGTCTGTTGGTCAAACTGAAAGCATAGCAGCCATGTCTGTTGAGCGGTCATTTCTAGTGGACGAAAGTTGTAGTGAATCTAGTGATGTTTCTTATCTTGTAGGAGAATAGAAAATACTTTTGTTTATGTGACTAAGGTGCAAATAAAAATATGTCAACTATGACGATGTCTTGTGTTATTTCGTATGGTTACTCATGCTGACAACCACTAGGTATCTGGCAATATCCATGTTGACTACGCTCAAGGTTACACATGCTTACATGTGTTTAGTTCTTTGGATAGATTAGAAGGTAAAAAAAGTAAAGGTAAGTTTTTATATAGCGCAGTATCCAGTCCTTATGACTGCTCAGTGTTTTTACACTTTACCTTCCTGGCAGACCTGTTCAATCAAATACCATCTCAACTTCTCTGGGAAGCATCCAGCCACATGATACAATTAATGTGCGAAAGGCTGCTCATACACATCCACCACTGTCTATGGCCAGGTACTCATTTATACAGCTGAGTGAACTGGAGCAATGTAGAGTGAAAAAACTTGCCCAAGGTTTTAACACTGCAAACCAGGGTTCTCTTAGTCGAGAGTCTGAAGCTTTACCCCTGAGCCATTGCGCTCTATGAGTGGACTTAGGCATCACTTTGTGTCAGTCCTGTGCCGTGCACCCGTTAACTCCCATATCTCAGAAACTATTGAGGATCTATTTTTTTATTTGATGTTCCTTCAGTTGTTAACCAGATAGAGATGAAAAATATAACAAAACCATTGCTGCAGGCATTTAAACAGTATAGGTCGCAATAAACAGGTGAATTTGTAAGGTTGCCTTGAATTATTTCTGGGAGGTCTTGGACATAGCAGTAGTAGACCATTTCATATCGTAGAATACATGTTCACCAGCTTTATTTCGGGTTCTCGCAGCGACAAGAACATTGATGTGTGGCTGGTTCATAAACTGCCACATGTGTCTGCATATATGGTGACAAGAGATTTCACCTGATGCAACATCCAAATGCTGTTTCATTAGCTAAAATAAGTAAATGACACTCTATATGATTCAACATATATTTATTTCAATTCACAACCATTTCCATAATGTATGATACATTAACAACTGTAAATTCATGTGTCAACGAGATTTTGAATGTAGTATTCGTTGCATAGTTCAACAAGAAAACTTGAGCAAAATACCCTGTATAGCTTCGCCTCTCCAGTCTGAGTACATGAGCAACGTGGACAACATGCAGTGTCCATAGTTCTGAGAGTAGTCTCCATTTTACTGTGCACGGCCGTCTTTAAAATAGTGAAGCCAACAGAAAACCTCAGTGAAGTGATTTTTTTCTTTTTGATGTTTCACAAATTATAAGCAATGCCATCACAATGCTCTACTGATAGTGTTGCTCTACGGACACGTTGCATATTGTTTAGATGGGAAACAATGAATGCACATTGGTTTGCTATAAATACTGTCACCGGTCACATTTCTGTAATTAATTCAACCCAATTAATATGGATTTGACCAATTACACAACAACTATCGGCAATATTTTACCTAACTGGTCTAATGTGTTAATGGTACACCCGGGTTGAGCTAACAGATTTTTATTTTGACCAGTAAGTAAACTGTTACCTACCAGGTAACCTTCAAAGATAAAATAGATATTTGAATAAATGTAATCACTTTTTTTGTAAATTACTACATGTACCTTGAACCACTACTTAAGATTTATCTGTTTTCTACTAAAAACCAGACAACACACAACCTGTAACATAAATGCAACCCCTACAAAATAACTGTCTCTTAGGCACAAGTAACATGTAACAACTCAGCAATAATTTGATTAAAGCTCTAACATTGGAACATCAGCTTTCGTTAACAACGAAGATATTCATGTCACTTGCAAAGAAAGTGCCTTCTTCTTAACTGTAAAACATTTTGACTTTAGTAACTCGGGTCATAATCTGTGTCTAAAGACAATCAATTTTTGGTGCAGCCATTTTTGATTGTAACCATCAATACACTAATACCTTCGTAATAATACTAATTTCAGTTTAACAAATTTAAACTGGTACATTCTCTGTAAGATATGAAATATTGTAGGATTATTCGAAGATGTTCTACAATTCACAGTGCTCTCTCCATTAGCTATATCTAAATTGCGGATATTCAAATCAATCCTACTTAGGGATGGCAGGCATCCTTGAAGCGTATCACTATGGCAAGTTGCTGACACACAAATCTCCCTGCCTTGATGATGTCATACTGCAATAAAGCATGGACCCTTATCCTGGCATGGGAAATTTCTGGGCGAATTCCTCCACTTTGCCTCTGAGTTCACGAATCTTCCCGGTTATCTCCGAGTCCTTATTGGCGACTTCCTTGAATTCCTTTAGGTTTCCTGCAGGGACAAGAACGGATGTGAAGACTGAACGAATTAGACAGTCTGCCCTGAATGTTGTACCATAAGAAACTGTTTATATTTTAGCTTACACAACTAATTTTAGATATGTTAACTCTGTTTTAATATTCAATGCAGAATAAAATCTTAAATTATATGCAACGAAGCAACAGACAAAAGGGTAAGTGGTTATATACTATACAGTTCTTAGAAAACATTACACTCAAATAGTTCTGTTTATTCCATAGCTTAGGACCAATTTATATGCTGTTATCCTGGGATATGCATTTAAAGTCACAAAATGCAGTGGTACCTTCCCACACTAAACATTAGCCTGAGGCCAAGTCAGCACTGCAGTTGTAGATGAATCAGGCGTGGCTTGGCTGCAATAGTTTAGATAAATACCCTGGGTTATCTCATAGTGTACCCAGTATAGATGTGGCAGCGAAGATTACCGGTAGTCTACTTCCGTGAGACGTTTCATGTAGACGATACATATTTAACCCGGGTTAAATTAGGTGTACACTTTTTTAACTTGGACTAAAAAATGTCATGTTAGCTTTAACCTGGGTTAAAATGTCTTGGATGTAGATAGATGTAGTAGCTTTAATTTGTTTGCTTCAAAACAACAGTGGATTGATAAATGTAATGTGACAGATACGTTAGGTAATTTTACCTGATTTCTGTTTCGCTGCCTGACAGATTTCAATTGCCTCATCAATGAAACCAACAATCGTGTCAAAGTCGGCCTCTTTCATGCCTCGAGTGGTCAGTGCTGGTGTACCTGGACGGCACAAACAAGTCACAGGTTATGTGAGCTTACACATGAAAGCAATTGGGAGAGAAGCATTGCTGAAATGAAGAAGTAGCAAATGAAGATCGGAGGATGGGAGGGAGGATGTGTGTTAGAGGAAATTCCCGCGGGAGTTGGCTAAAGTGGAATGGACATCAAAGTGGAACATATGAAAATGGACCCATCTGATAAAGTCAAGGGAATTCTTATAAAGTATCCTGTCCTCAGGCTGCTCAAAGTACTTTACACTTTACCTCATGACAGACCTGTTCAGTAAACACCATCTCGACTTATCTGGGAAACTTTCAGCCATGCTGCAATTAATGCATAAAAGGCTATTCGTATACAAATATCCACCACTGACTATAACCAGACAGTCTTTCACACAGCTGCATGAACTAGAGCAACGCAGACTGAACATACTTGCTCAAGGTTAGACATGGCAGCATCAGATTTAAACCCGGGTTCTCTTTGCTGAGCTGCATTTTATTTGTGTATTTTATTATTAGATTAATTCTAAAGCAGTAAATACTTTACTTTTGATTAGTAATATGTAATAAATGTTTATCTGTATATAAGTTATTTATTTATAAATATACATAATATTCTTAATACAGTGTATTATTATGTATGCATATATATATATATATATATATATATATATATATATATATATATATATATATATATATATATATATATATGCATACATAATAATATTAAAATACTATGTATAAATTATATTAATATATATATATATATATTATTTTACATATATAATATAATATATATATATATATATATATATATATATATATAATTATATATGTAAAATAATAATCGTGTATATATTCCATTGAGTCCATGTTATATTTAAAGAGCATGTTTTCTATCTATCTATATAAAATCAAAGTATTATTATCAAGACATGACCTGTGACCTATGACCTCACCTATTCGCAGTCCCCCAGGGTTCATGGCACTCTTGTCCCCTGGACATGTGTTCTTGTTGACCGTGATAGAACACAACTCTGCCACGTACTCCACTCGCGACCCGCCCAGACCTTTGGGTCGAAGGTCAAGCAGCACCAGGTGTGTGTCAGTGCCATCTGGTGGCAGAAATAATGCTCACTTTCAAGTGAAAACCCAGACACAGATTACTCTCATAACATGTGGAAAACGGTTTTAAATGTGAATTGTTTTTAAATGTGCTGTCTAATGGCTGCCAAATTATGGAATTTATTAATCTCCAACATTTGAAAGATTATGAATAATTAATCACAAGGTTTAGAAAATCATCGTTGATTTATGTAGAAGGACAAACAATTATATTTATTATTGCATGATAGACTGCTTTTTGTGCAGCCATTTTGGGAATAAAGACAATTTGAATGCGAGTTCTACATTGTAAACCCAACTTTAGATGGGAATCACTACACGAACAGGTTTAAATTAAACATACAATGTTAAATTGGTGTACATATGGAAAATGGATTTAGCTAATGCATTATTTGTATTCCGTGTAAACAGCTTCGTAGGCATTACACGGGTCACTCACTGGAGACAAGGGTGTGACCGCGGTCCATCAGTGCCTTGGCCAGAGCCTTTGCATTCTTCATCACCTGCTGCTGATAGTCCCTGAACTCTGGCTCGGCCGCCTGACCAACAAAATACACATTCTGGTCACCCAAAATAGGCCAAAATTATACAGAAAAAAGACTGACCAATATTGTTATCCTGAGCAAACACAATAGTCCAGGCCCTGCCCTATAGACCCGTAGACATTTCGTACTTAAGAAAGTTTGACTGTTGATTTGAATAATATACACATATGGCTTTAAAATTCTACTACCGGTAGGTGGAATTTTAAAAAACTGGGCATAACATGGAGACGGACATTTTTCAAAATGGCTGCCAACTTCAATATCCATAGCAATAATTGTGGTATGGAATGTATGTTTTAAGGGAGTCCGAATTCATACAACATTTTTGGTCTCCTCCAACATAAATTTCCGCCATTTTTCAAGATGGCGGTTGTCAATACAAATGTCACCATATCTCAAAAACTACGTGGCCTAGAGGATTTATGTTGACGTTGTTGGATAGTGTGATGGATAGCAGTATCAAAAATGGTATTTTGACCTTCAACAACATAAACGTTTTAAAGATGGTGTCTGACAAAGATGTATATTATTTTGCATCTTAAGAAATACACTATTTAGATCCTTCTATCACTGCATCTTATGTGATTCATATCGTCGAAGGGTGTAGCTGATGTACAATGGATACCTATTTGACCCATTGTGGACATTAGTTATAAACTTGAGACAAATTAAACGCCGTACATAATATGTTCATTATCGCTCAGTAAACACAAAATCTTAATTTATGGTAAGATGATGTGTCATCTGTATTTAACCAATTTTAATGCCAATAAATGCAATGCCAAAAATGACTTAAATCATGTATGGCTGAAGTGTCATCATCAGAACAGATTATAGATGCTAAGTTGCATGTGAAAAACATGATGATGATGATGATGATGATGATGATGATGATGATGATGATGATGATGATGATGATGATGAGATGATGAGACGACGACGACGACGATGATGATGATGATGATACTTTCAAACAAACATGAATTAAATCAAACTTATATAGGCATTTGGTTAAATATACATGACACATGGTCTTGCCATATGATTTCATGAATACTGAGCGGTAATGGGGAACATATCATGTACAGCATTGAACTTGTCTCAAACTTATAGTTAATGTCAATAGTTGGTCAACAAGGTCTTCACTGTACATCAGCTACACCCTTCGATGATATGAACCACTTAAGATGCGGTGATAGAAGGATCTAAAAGTGTATTTCGTAAGATGCAAAATAATAATAATAGGCTTTGACAGACGCTATCTTTAAAAGTAGCATGAATTGTTACGTTCATGAGGGTAACAGTGCCACTTTTGATATCACTATCCACCACACTATCAAACCATGTAAACATAATTGTTCTAGGTGACATAGTTTTTGAGATATGGTGACATTTGTATCGACGACCGCCATCTTTAAAAATGGCGGAAATGTATGCTGGAGGAGACCAATGATGGTATTTTTGAAATCCTACTCTCCTAAAACATACAAATGCATGCCATATTTATTGCTATGCATGACGTATTTATTAAGATATGCGGATATTGAATTTGGCAGCCATTTTGAAAAAGGCCGTCACCATGTTATGCCCAGTTTTTGAAAATTCCACCTAATAAAATTTTAAAGTCATATGTATATGTTATCAAAAGTCAAACTTTCTTAAGTATGAAATGTCTGCAGGTCTACAGGGCAAGGCCCGGACTACAATATAAACATGATGACAAGGAAGTAATCACGGAAATCTTCAGTTCAGAGTTTAACATGACACGAATCTGTGTATAACATACAACAGTGCCCTTCCTAATCAACAATCATCCGATTGAATGAAATACCAGGGTACTGTTTAATTTCACTGGTGTCTAAAAATATATTTATATATTGCTGCATATTCTCCTTAACTTCTTAGCACATATTGTTTGTGACAACGAGATTGTCTTTTGTCATGCCAATGAGCTTGAATTTTGACGATACTGGCGCAGAAGTCATTTTTTTAGTTAATGTGCTGTATTTTTGATATCGCATGACCCTTAGCTCATTTGTATTCAAAAATCTTGAATCAACTCCTACCCCTATAAATCATCTGAAACTATACGCAGCTTTCGAGAAAAAATTTCAGAAATATTTGTTTGAAATTGCTTTACCAATCTAAGCTTTCAGTGGTCCCATGCTCCAATGACGACTCAAATCTGCTCCCATTTATCATTACACTAAGTAATGATGTATGTTGCATCTCTCAACTTCAATTCATGATATGGATATACCCTATTCCAACATTTTACTATTATCATTATTATAATATTATTCACAATTTGAACTAAAGGTGTTCCCATGAGCATTTAATTTCTGCTGTCTCCAACTATATTGTTGCCAAAATCACCAGAAACACAGGATAATAAAATACTTTCTAAGACTTGGCCCACACCCTGACACGGCTGACACTGAACCAACCTGTCTCATAGCCACAGCAATGGCAGCGATCTGGTGCTGATGGGGTCCACCCTGCAATGATGGGAACACAGCGAAGTTGATCTTGTCTTCAAGGTCGTACATAATCTCCTTCCCCTTTTTGTCGGTTCCTCGTACTCCCTTGCGGAAGAACACGACGCCAGCCCTGTGAGAACAGCGTGTAAGGCAATACGCACTCTGGCTGAAGGAAGTTTAATTAGATGTACAGACTGTACAGGTAGTGTGAAACAAAATATCTTAACTAGCTAAATAAATACATATTAACACTTTCCTCTTAGACGGATTGCATTTAATGCGTCAAACTTTCAATGATTAATCTATGATCCTTCAGAAACGTTTTTTAATTTTGCATTTATTACGGAAAACACAACTGGTTTTTTTTATAATTCCACATTCATTAAGGGTTCTTACCAATTTTAGGATGCATACAAAATATTAGAGCAATTGTTTATACCATGACACATACTTTCTGTGAATTTTCTGAGGTTGTGAAGACCGCTGAGTTAGGGATGTTTTGTTTATTCTGAACCAACATTAAAGTTATCAAATTTACATAATAAATAATATAATTTATGGACACTCCACTGATAAAGACATGTTCTACATACAAAGCTGTGTCTATGTCTATTGGTGATTATAAATAAAATTTTATGGACACTCCCTAAATGCTCTGCACTGAAATGTGCCCACCATTTTCACGAAAAATTGACACCCATTTTGAGCCATAAATTCTTGCCGATTTCAAACAGTGACCCACCTCCACATCTGAAACATTAAATCCAGCCCAAACAACCCGAAAACAAATGACCATCTACCTTTTATTCCCCCTTGAATAAAATAAGCCATCTCACTTGACCTGGTTTTTAAAAGTCAAATCCCTGATCTAGATTAAAGCCATCACATAAGGGTTGATTATAATTATTATTATCCCAAAAAGCATTTATACAGCTTTATCCAAATAGACATGCATGGCCAGGAGAAAATGAAGACCATAACCAAGATTGGAGGACTACGTGAGGGGAAGATTAGGCAGCATTTGGAGGGGAGAATGTGTCTTCGGGGTTTGTTTTCATTCCTCATTATTCCCAAAGATTTATCCCTTATCTCTACCCCAGCTAGCCCCTGTCCTTTCCACACCCTTCGTTCTCACTGCCTGTCCATGCACATCCAATTGGGAAAAAACTTTTAAAAATTACACAAATACTGTAGGGTTAGTACTACCTTTATTAAAGGGTTGCCCAGATGAGTTGGGGGTGGACTGACAATTATTTTGGGGTTATCTGAACTAGATTTAACTGTTTTAGATTTGAGGTGGGTAATTGTTCGACATTATGACAGCAATTATGTGCAAATGGAAGAGGACGTTCCTGTGCAGAGCTCTCACCTTGACCACGAAGGGAGACCGGTAAAACCAAAGTTATCAACAAGACACCTCACCTGGGTCCACGCAGGGTTTTGTGGGTTGTCGTGGTGACAATGTCGGAGTAGTCAAATGGACTGGGAACGAGATCGGCCGCGATGAGACCAGAGATATGGGCCATGTCTGCCATGAGGTAGGCATTGTTCTCGTCACACACCTGTAACGACATCACAGGTTTTGGATGCACAGTTCCAGCATGTTGTGGTCTGTCTGGTTAAAATCTCTGTCAAGCCTTGCTGTGCTAATAATATTTTGTTCTAATCGTTTCCAGCACTCGGCAGAGTTCTATCAACTGACTAGTCTGTATATATTGTGATTGTGTTATGATCTTATGAGGTCTCATTGAATTAGTCTTTTTCAGAAAAGAATATTTACACCAAGTGGACCTTTACATCGCAAATTGAGATGGGACAGACATGATTCTCCGGTTCATTAGGGATATGCAGTTCCCCAATGTTGACAGCCAGGTTTCAACAGTAAATATCATACCAACTGGGTCCGAGCCATTTTCATAAGTAATACACGTGCATTGTATTACTAGTGTGGTGTAAGTGTAACATATGTTATAGTATATGCTAAATTCCTAACAATCATATTGACATCTTTGCACTGGGTTTATACCATTTTTTCTTCCATTCTAATTTACTTGCAAATTTGGACAATGATGCTACAATGACCAGAAGAGGGCAGCACTGTTCGTGACTTCCATGAACATAAGAATGGAACGTAAGAAATAAACAATCGCGTAAACCCAGCTTACGAAAAACATGCCAATATGTCATTATGGTTGTTAGGCGATGATAGGCATTTCTTGCTCTAGCAACTTTGTCCCATGTTTTTGTCATAAATAAAAAAAATCATTTAAAATAAATTATGATTTAATATAAATATGTGCCACATCTATAGCAATAGTTCTTTAAGGCTTGATGGACATGTTGCTAGGTAACAGGTCACATGATGGAAATCAAGGCTAGACTTTACCTCTCTGAACTTCTTGTAGTCTATCAGTCTTGAGTAGGCAGAAGTGCCAGCTATGATCAGCCGTGGTCTGAACAGTCTGGCCGTCTCCTTTAACTTCTCGTAGTCAATCAGTCCTGTCCCTTCCTGAGGTGAGAACCCACAAGTGTCATCACATGCTGTGTTCTGTATGCAATGACTGGCATTTACAGCCAGGTAAATCTAACCATCAAATCGAGTTAGTCTATCTATAGATGTATGTGTGTATATGATGGATATATTAAATATTTTCCTCATATATGGATTGCATCTCAGGCATAACACTTTCAGGGATGATCCTTCGGAATTTTTTTTTAATTCTGCATTTGTTACAGAAAACAATTATTTTATAACTACACATTTGCTAAGGGGTTATACCAGTTTTAGAGTTCAAAAAAGACACTGGGGTAAATTGTTTATACCATGACACAACAAAATTTCTGTGAATTTTCTGAGGTTGTGAAGACCGCTGAGTTAGGGATGTTTTGTGTTTTCTGCACCTACATTAAAGTTATCAAATTTAGATAAAAATAATTGTCATTTATGGCCACTCTAAAGAGATGCTTTCTGCCTTTTGTATCGAAAAAATTTGATAAATTATTGGTGTGTATCAACATGTAAGAAGCAGATTCAGTTAAACTAATATTTGGTATAACTGTTTAATTACCTGAACAAATCGTGTTTTGATTGTTGAACTCAACCAAGGATTCAGATTAATAATGTGAGAAGTCTTATTAAATAATGGTACATGCTCGTGATGTTTGTAATGATACTAACGTTCAACCTGTAGGGCATCGACTCAAAGTAAATGGAAGTTGCCGATATCCGTTTTGTGTCTGTCATGTAGCCATGGGTCAGACTGAAAAGTGAAACACAACTGGTCAGTTATACAGTTGACACCTCTACGCATCTGGTCTAACCACCCAAAGTACAGAATACACACCAGGTCTAACCCCCTCCTCCTGTATATTGTACACTTCAAGGCTTACCCCCTGTACAGACAGTACACATCATGGTTTACCCCTGTACACAGACAATACACATCGTGGTTTACCTCCCCATGTACCGTACACAAAACTACACTTCAAGGTTTACCCCCTGTACACAGACAGTACACACCTTGGTTTACCCCCCCCCATGTACAGTACACATCATGGTTTACCCCCCTGTGTACAGTACACATCATGGTTTATACCATCTCCCCGTATACAGTATTACAGTAGACATCAGGGTTTACCCCCTCCTCTATATACAATACACATCAGGGTATACCCCTCCAGTCCCGTAGTATGCCCCCAATACATACTGCCTAAATCCTACCCAGTATATACTGCCCCCATGGAGTAGATTCTGCCCAATACATACTGCCCCCCATGGGGTAGATTCTGCCCAATACATACTGCCCACCATGGGGTAGATTCTGCCCAATACATACTGCCCACCATGGGGTAGATTCTGCCCAATACATACTGCCCACCATGGGGTAGATTCTGCCCAATACATACTGCCCACCATGGGGTAGATTCTGCCCAATACATACTGCCCACCATGAGGTAGATTCTGCCCAATACATACTGCCCCCATGGGGTAGATTCTGCCCAATACATACTGTCCCCCATGGGGTAGATCCTGCCCAATACATACTGTCCTCCATGGGGTAGATCCTGCCCAATATTCCCCATTAATCTGCCCATACAACTGCCCCCATGGGGTAGATCCTGCCCAATACATACTGTCCCCCATGGGGTAGATCCTGCCCAATACATACTGCCCCCATGGGGTAGATCCTGCCCAATACATACTGTCCCCCATGGGGTAGATCCTGCCCAATACATACTGCCCCCATGGGGTAGATCCTGCCTAATACATACTGTCCCCCATGGGGTAGATCCTGCCCAATACATACTGCCCCCATGGGGTAGATCCTGCCCAATACATACTGTCCCCCATGGGGTAGATCCTGCCTAATACATACTGTCCCCCATGGGGTAGATCCTGCCTAATACATACTGTCCCCCATGGGGTAGATTCTGCCCAATACATACTGTCCCCCATGGGGTAGATCCTGCCTAATACATACTGTCCCCCATGGGGTAGATCCTGCCCAATACATACTGTCCCCCATGGGGTAGATCCTGCCTAATACATACTGTCCCCCATGGGGTAGATCCTGCCTAATACATACTGCCCCCATGGGGTAGATCCTGCCCAATACATACTGTCCCCCATGGGGTAGATCCTGCCTAATACATACTGCCCCCCATGGGGTAGATCCTGCCCAATACATACTGTCCCCCATGGGGTAGATCCTGCCTAATACATACTGCCCCCCATGGGGTAGATCCTGCCCAATACATACTGTCCCCCATGGGGTAGATCCTGCCTAATACATACTGTCCCCCATGGGGTAGATCCTGCCCAATACATACTGTCCCCCATGGGGTAGATCCTGCCCAATACATACTGCCCCCATGGGGTAGATCCTGCCCAATACATACTGTCCCCCATGGGGTAGATCCTGCCCAATACATACTGTCCCCCATGGGGTAGATCCTGCCCAATACATACTGCCCCCATGGGGTAGATCCTGCCCAATACATACTGTCCCCCATGGGGTAGATCCTGCCCAATACATACTGCCCCCATGGGGTAGATCCTGCCCAATACATACTGTCCCCCATGGGGTAGATCCTGCCTAATACATACTGTCCCCCATGGGGTAGATCCTGCCAATACATACTGCCCCCATGGGGTAGATCCTGCCCAATACATACTGCCCCCATGGGGTAGATCCTGCCTAATACATACTGCCCCCATGGGGTAGATCCTGCCTAATACATACTGTCCCCCATGGGGTAGATCCTGCCTAATACATACTGCCCCCATGGGGTAGATCCTGCCCTAATACATACTGCCCCCATGGGGTAGATCCTGCCCAATACATACTGTCCCCCATGGGGTAGATCCTGCCCAATACATACTGCCCCCCATGGGGTAGATCCTGCCCAATACATACTGCCCCCATGGGGTAGATCCTGCCCAATACATACTGCCCCCATGGGGTAGATCCTGCCCAATACATACTGTCCCCCATGGGGTAGATCCTGCCCAATACATACTGTCCCCCATGGGGTAGATCCTGCCTAATACATACTGTCCCCCATGGGGTAGATCCTGCCCAATACATACTGCCCCCATGGGGTAGATCCTGCCCAATACATACTGTCCCCCATGGGGTAGATCCTGCCTAATACATACTGTCCCCCATGGGGTAGATCCTGCCCAATACATACTGTCCCCCATGGGGTAGATCCTGCCTAATACATACTGCCCCCATGGGGTAGATCCTGCCCAATACATACTGTCCCCCATGGGGTAGATCCTGCCCCATGATCCGGTCATGGGGTTTCAACACGGCTGTGTATGCAGCAAAGTTTGCCGGACTGCCCGAGTACGGCTGAACATTGACGCCCCACTTCGCTGGATCGAGTCGAAATGCTTCCAGCGCCCTCTTCTGGCAGAGCAGTTCAACCTGGTCAATGAACTGGTTACCGCCGTAATACCTGCAAGAGAAACGTCACCATTGTGACACGCCACTGTGAAATACAACTGCCGTTATTTTCGCCCACTGAAATATGACGTTGTTGATAATTTGAAGCTATTAAGGGACGGTGAATAATGGACCAAATGGATACTGTAGTTTTATGCAATGAAATAACATGTTGTTTTTCCACCATAGAAATGTATTTATTGGATCATTAGTTTAGATCATCATCTGTCTCCAAAATGACAGAGCCTTCAGTGACTTCGACTCAGGGCGAAGCAACAAACGACAAGTATTAGTGACTGTGAATTTTTTTTAGCTGATGGTGGTGCCACCTACCTGGCATTTGGCAAACCCTCTGAATATTTGTTGGTGAGACAGGAGCCAAGAGCGTCCATCACTGCCCGGCTCGTGAAATTCTATAGAAGAAAGTGAAACTTGGCAATTAATAGAAAACCTGCAATGTATGTATGTTGACTGCAAATACTATATTTAATTTTATAAAATTATAATATATATATATAATATATATATATATATATATATATATATATATATATATATATACTTGTATGTACTAGTATGCATCAAAATTTAAATATAGTAACCATTGATATATAATCAACTACTAATGATATAATATAGCACCACAGGCACACAGAGAGAACCACTAATGCATATTTAGGAGGTGTCCCTTCGTTATGTATACTTACAGCAAAATTCATAACATTCATAACAATGTGAGCTGTTATGTGACAGATTAATCTAAAATTCTGAATAATTAAATAATAAATTATTTTGATCAGAAATGACTCTCATACAGTACAGTGCAGTAGAGGAAAAGTGCAGTAGCAGTGCAGTGCGGTGCGGTGCGGTGCGGTGCGGTGCGGTGCGGTGCGGTACGGTACGGTACGGTACGGTACGGTACGGTACAGTACATAGCTTTATTTAGAGACACGTCCACCCATCATTTGGATGGGTAAACAGGAATATGGATGGGTAGAAATATGGGTGGACAGGTGGTGGACGGGTAAAAAATGAAGGAGCAAAAAAAGGTCTTACAAAACCATAGATTTTGTTAGTTATGCTTTGAAAGTCAGTGTAAATGGTGTCACATGTGTGTCTGTAGTCCATTTCAAGTCATCAGATACATTTGAAAGTTTGTAAACTGGTTTCGCAGTTAACATCCATGTGTCCACCAAAACATGTGTGACTGGCAATAATTTTATCCTGCATAAAGCCCTGATACAATACAATACAATACAAAAACTTATTGTCCTGAACCGGGAAATTTGTTTGCAACATTCGTCAAAATATATCAAATGCAGGAGTAGAAAAGTATAAAAATGCAGATAAATTCATTATTAAAACAGTATGTAAACATTAATCATAATAAAATACAAGAGTAATCTATAATATAATTGAACATTTTAGTTATAATTGTGGTCATCCTTTCACAAATAAAAATAAACAAAATACAACATACACACATAATAACTGACGTGTTCACGGAAACGTCAGAGGTGCTTGTCGTTGAGAAGTCGTACAGACATTGGAATAAATGAATCACGCTTCCTATTGGTTTTAGATGTGATGGTTCTGAATCTTCTGGACGAGGGCAGAAGGATGTACCAGGTGGTACTCGTTATGTACAATGTGTGTGTTGTCACTAATTATTTATTGGCTTTACGCAGTACCTGCTTTTCATATAAAGCAGTGAGAGACGATTGTTTAAAACCGGTTATTTTACTACTAATGTTTACAATGCGCTGCAACTTATTCTTGTCTTTCTGACTGACGTTCCCAAACCAACACAGTAAAGGCGCTGCTGCCATTTCTTATACCTGTGACAGTGATGTGGCGGTCCCACTTCAACCTATTGTCAATAATGTTGTGCCGAGGTATTTATACTCGTAAACTACAACCTTTTTCTTTTTATTCAATACTTTCTTTAGATGTTTAGAAACCCATGGTTTGTTGTTAGGGAACACTTTGGACTTCTTCATAACAGTGTCAACACAGAAAGAAACGTAACTGGTTACAACATCCGTAAGTTCATCAAGGCTATCACAGGAATCCCAAAAAACATCCCAGTTCATACAATCAAAACAATCTTGTAGTCTGGCAACGCTGTCCTCCGTCCACACCTTGACCTGTCTTTTAACACACTTTGCACGCTTCAGAACACATTTATAAATAGGTACCAAGTGAACAGTGTTGTGATTGGCATCACCAATTAGCGGCTTGGGAATGGATCGATATGTATTGGGCACCGAACCATAACACAAGTCAATTGTTTTGTTCCTTCGGGTTTGGGCACATAATGTACTGCAATTATTATATTTACATGTTTGGTGAACCAATTGCATTGTTGTTATCTGACCTATTATCAGTTAAGCATCTAGATTAGAGGGAGCATTTAGGAGTGACCATTCTTATAAATGTGCAAAGTCCATAAAAACATATAGTATTCCAATTCCATACCGGGTCAATCCAAGACGGCTCAACAGATCTCAGTAATGATTTGTTGTTCACAGTAAACAGTGAAAATGTAAAGATATGTGTAGTTTGTTAGACCATGTTTTGTAAGTACATTAGGATACATCATTTCATATACAATTTTGTAATAAAATTTAGCAAACCATGTATAGCTTTCAAAAAAGACATCGTATAACCATCCATGTTATACCTCAGAAGCGATCAGCTCGAGGCCAACAGTCTGTCGGTTGTGTTCATTGCTGATGATCTTAAACAATTCTGGGTCGTCCTCCTGCAGTGGTTCCTTCCCTGTCCACAGGTGGCGTTGGCATGACGGGACAGCAGCGACTGCTCCTGGGGTGATACATCGCCTGGCAAGCTGCAACAAGGGAAAAAGTTAAATGCCTGGCTTCGGTTCAGTGATTTTCTCATCTCTTTGCCGAGATATTTTACGAAACATTTAACCTGCCTAACATCTATTATGAATTCATGACATCATTTTGTTAGGTCACATTAAACATACATGTTTGGACAGATCTGGTAAAAAATATATGGACAATTAAAAAAATTATTACCAACGAACATGATCTCATGACGTGCAGTGGGTAAATGTACAGAGGAAATTATTTCTAAACATTCTTAAAACAGATGATATTTGGCGGTACATACGAATGTGTAACATTGATTGCTTTCTGCCTTGTGTTGTCGTCATTTTATACCTTGGCTCCCAAGGTCAAGGGTATGTTTTTCATGATCTCACTAGAACCAGGGTGAACACTACACAGACAAGAAAAGGGTATCATTTTGAGGAAATCTGAATTTGAGTGTAGACTGTAGTGTCTTAAATTGTCTCGGCAAAGAGATGAGAAAATCAAGGATAGAAATATATCGTAGTATTCACTGTTATATTATGTTGTGTATACTTCAAAATATACTGGCAATATGTTTTGGTATATAATTATGGGCAATTTTCAAGGGGCATTTTGCCACAACAAATCAATTAAGTGTCCTTAGATTGAGCGCATGCTTTTTGATATTGTATGCCCTTATCAAGGGTAGGAGTTTGTGACCTTTGGCTGCAGATGTAAGGGTAGTGTACCCCCAAGGTCATACCCTGGTTTTCATCCATTGATCTGTTGGACACTAATATTGTACATACTGATTATGAGATTAGCAAAACTTGTGTCGATGGGGCTTTGGTCTTGTGTTTCCAAGGATAAAATAAAGACATAATTACATATTATATATTAATGATTCCATTAAGTATTTCAGATGGCTACAGAGTGTAGACTGTAGTGTGATCAACCAATAAGTTCCACCATCATGTGTTGAGAGACATGTGATTAGAGGCCTAAGTTTGATGCGATCTAGCTGGAAATCTGTTTTGTCGACTGAAGAAATGTGTGGGAATGTTATGGAAAAATCCAACCTCGTTCAACATTTGACCAATTTAAATTGTGTTTACACTTAAGTTAAAAGGGAATAGAAACAAGGCTTTACCTAAAATAAATTTTCAATCTATACATAAAAATAAAGTATGTAAAATTTGACAACATTCAAAAAATAAATAAAAATACAATCTACATCATTGCTTTATGATTCGATTCATAATTATTATTTTGCGACAAAACAAAACAAAAAAGTCAATGGTTTCGTGTGGGGTTCGATGTGTCCTGATGTGGATCATGGCACGACGGCTGCACTCGATAAAATAATAACTTTGGAAATGACCCAAAGACGGCAGCGATCTCGAGGCTCAGGTAGGCTTCCATGAAACATCTGGCGTAAATTTATTCGTAAGGAAAAATAGGCATATTCGAAAAAGTCCATTGCCTTGGCATTGCCTAAAATGTGGAATTTCTAAATCTAATTTATTTTAATTTTTTTGCTTCATGGGTATAAAATATAAATGAGGATATAATATAATATGAATGCAAGCTTTAGCTAGGTGTTGTTATTTCCTTTAAGGCTAAAGCCTAACCCTAAGTTGAACTTGAAGGTTTAGCTGAGGGAGTTAGGCTACCGCCCTAGACTAATTAAGCTAAGCCTTATTCGTCTTCGAGTTCAACTTTTTGACTCGACAGTCACACTTAAACTCACTGTTATTTTAATTAAAAACGTTTACAAAGTAAACACACCAAACATCTCTAGCACAAGCGCATACGGCCATGTTAGTCAACGTTGGTGCCACAGATCAACGTCGGTGTCATGGATCATCGACATCCGTATCAACACAAGGAACGTTGGGATTTACACGATAGCAGTTTTTTTTGGTTTAGGCAAGCGTCGCTGCTGATGACGTCTGTCACAGTAAAAACCTTACCTGTCGCAATATAATCTTTGTCACCACTGGCAACATTATCACGTTTACCGTAACAACGGAAATTTCAATTCGTTAATTCGAGCTAACCCTAATTTTCCAAAGAGAGCTATAAAGCTAGGCATTTAGTTGTCATTGCAAACGTGTTCAGTGCAAAGTTCGTTCGTGTCAAGGCTCAAGCTTCGCTATTCCCATTGATTGCGCCATCTGACGGATAATGTGAAGAAAATCAAGAGTTAGTGCTACCATCTATCGGTATAATCAGAATTAATACAAACAGGACGGGTGTGTAAATTTAGAGGCATCCATATTGTAATTTTACATATCCCCATTTTATGTTACATCAATTGGGTATATTATTATTTTATTACTTTATAAAACAATTATATTTAGACAATATTATATCTAATAACTGGTACACCCTCGCGTTGATTCGATTATTTCCATTGTATCCTAGTTCATTTCATTATTGTTAAATCAATATTTATTACAACATTTACGTCTTCGATGGACTATGTAACAGTTGTTTTTGAACTATGTAACAGTTATTGTGTTGTTTCCTATTTGTAATGATATTCAACAGAGAACGCCAAAGTTATCATACGTATCATTGGGATACCCAAGGCCCTTTAGTTTAAAGGGAACCCAAAATGTTGTCTGAGTTGTATGCATCTTAAAGTATTAATACAATGTTTCAACAACATGCAATAAGCTTATAGGTCTAAAAGGTGTTTTACTAGAAAAAACGTTTATTTTTAAGACAGTGCCATTTGCACAGATACACCACAATTACGCGGTAAGCATCTGAAGAAAAGCTTTCATGGGGTATACATAGGTTCATCTCTACCATATATTTAATATAATTTATACCAAAAAATTAATAGTACAATTTACTTATAATTCTAAAACACGGAAATGGTTTACCGCGTAAATAACCTAGCGCAATTATTAGACATTTAATCACAGAATGTTCATTCACCAAATGCATTCTACCGACTTTTGCGTTAATTTAAACAAAACGCAATCATGTTTTCGTTGCTTACTAACTTATGTATATTATTATGTGCATTTAGACTGTAATTAGACACCTTGTCAGATATAAGTGCTTATAGAACTGTTGTGAAACCAGAACGCACAGCAGTGTAAAATTTCACCTTTATAAAATTTACGTAGAATTGGCAGAAGAAAAGTGCGTGTGCAGAGAGAGGAGTGGCTTCAACACGATTATTTTCAATAAATCGACCGCGTTTTATTTTCTGATAAGTGACATACAATGGTAAACGAGAGAAATGTACAGTAGAATATTTTCAAGTACCTACAACATTATTAATAGGCAATCTGCTCCACCCATCCGGGTCTGTTTCTGTAGCATATGTCACGCCCGTAACTGCGATCTAAAGCACCCACCTTTGCTTGTGAATTATGTGAAACATATTTCAGATAGCTGTTTCTTTATTAATTCAAAATATGTAGATTTTTCGTTCTTTATACGAACATCACGTTCTGCTTCTATTAGAAGACACCGCCATGATGTGAATCGTGGCCACGTCACTGGCGGAAGTGACGTTCATCGCGTGACGTCACAGTAGGCATACGTCCACAACGCAACCTGACATCATCGATACGGTAGGCAATACAAATAGGCATATATTTTAGCCGTTTCTCGTGATTTTGACAGATTCTTTCCAAACCAATTCAATATGATGCAACGTTGGGATAAATCGTAATTTGTCCTAATCCCATATCACTTACTTACTTAATCCTCTTCGCGTGAGATCACACATAAGGCCGCAACCAAAGAATGATAATGTTTTCTGTCCGCTGCCAACTTCGTGACTTGGCCCCAACTCCATCCGAGTGTTTTAATCTCCCGCTCCACTGACCTTCTCCACGTCTCCTTTGGTCTCCCCCGTGCTCTCTTGTCACCAGGAGTCCAGTGCATGGCTACTCTCGGAATGGATGTCAATTATCCCATATTAACTACCGATAATTGTGAACATTTATTATATACCATTTTTCATATGTACATTTGCGAGTATTTTTTACCATACAGTAGGTCCTAATTTCTTCATGTAGGCATTTTTCTTGTCAATATTGCTGGAAGCTCCTTTACCCAAAGGCCTTACACGTCAAATGTCCACGGTGTGGGGTTGCGGTAATTACCTTCCGGTTCCATTAGCTTTCTGCGGTTTCTCGTCATGTTACCATCTCTCCATTTGACGCCACGTCTATAAGTTACGATACATTCACACTCGCAGCTTATGTTTCGTATTGGGTTGACCATTAAAAGAATAATCGAATATAGTAGAATAGTGGACAATATAAAGCGGAGTACTATTTATAAGTAATGTTAAATTAATAATAAAAATCACAATATGTGCCACAGAACTGATTCCGCCGATCACAT
>JAODUO010001691.1:17500-161578 GCA_025642075.2 Ridgeia piscesae | reverse complement strand
TGTTCGATGCCAATCTTGCCTCGGTATAGGGCGTCACTGAGGTAGTACAGGGCGTCCTCAATCGCCTGCTCCTCCGCAAATGTGTTCAGCAGCCTAGAACATGTCACAGTCAATTAACACGATGTCGGTGACTCGGTGCTCCACTACACAGAATCAGCCATGAAGTCTAATAAATTTAAATGTATTTAAATACAAATACATTAGAAAGTGTTTCAAATACTTTTTTTCACTCTCAGGATATATTACTATCTATAAAAAAATTATAGGTAAAAAAAGCTAATTATATATGTAAACTTTTAGACATCTAGTGTTAATTATTGGCAGAAAGTTTACTGAATCAGGTGTTCATCGCCCCACTTTGCGATCAGTCCGGTGCAAACTTGCTAACTTCAAAGATAATTACAAATATGGGTGGCACTTTTGCAATTTGTGCCAGGAATGGTTGTTTTCAATTTGAATATTTTTATAATCTGAATATTTTGCAAGCGTAACATTAAAATAGTTTTGAGCTTATTAAATGCAATTTATGGTGCCTTATACCCTCCAGTATAAATAATATTATGTTAAAAAATTAGCATCAAATACCCTCGGTGTAAAAGGACTGACACATACACATTTGATAACTGCCTTTTTAGCAACATGTGGATCTTTCAACTGTGAAAAGTCCGACTACATCAAAGTTGAATATATGAGATGTTATCTTGTAAGATATAACGTACCTTTTTCTTTCTACTAAAATGTCCATCTATCCCAAAAGGAAACTTTCACTGTGTCTATCTGTGTGTGCATGTGAGTATGAGTGCACACAGTCACACATGCATGTGTTTACACAACTGTGTGTGTGCATGCATGAAGGCACTCACTGTTTGTGCAGGGGAGCTGTCGGCACGACGGCCTCGTCCACATTCACCTCCCCTCGGGTCTCCATCTTGTGGATCACCTGCTGAGTCTCATCATCCTTCTCCTGCAGCATCATGATGGTCCGCTCCACATCACTCTACAACACACCGCAGCACAATACTAGTACATGACAACACATCGACATCACTCTACAACACACCACAGCACAATTCTAGTACATGACAACACACTGACATCACTCTACAACACACCACAACACAATTCTAGTACATGACAACACACCTGACATCACTCTGACAACACACTGCAGCACAATTCTAGTACATGACAACACACCTGACATCACTCTACAACACACCGCAGCACAATACTAGTACATGACAACACACCTACATCACTCTACAACACACTGCAGCACAGTACTAGTACATGACAACACACCTACATCACTCTACAACACACTGCAGCACAGTACTAGTACATGACAACACACTGACATCACTCTACAACACACCACAGCACAGTACTAGTACATGACAACACACTGACATCACTCTACAACACACCACAGCACAACACAAGTACATGACAACACACCTACATCACTTACATCACACCACGGCACAATATTAGTACATGACAACACACTGACATCACTCTACAACACACTGCAGCACAATACTAGTACATGAAAACACACCTACATCACTCTACAACACACCACAGCACAATACTAGTACATGACAACACACTGACATCACTCTACAACACACCACAGCACAATACTAGTACATGACAACACACTGACATCACTCTACAACACACCACAGCACAATACTAGTACATGACAACACACCTACATCACTCTACAACACACTGCAGCACAATACTAGAGGCAACTAGAAACAAGAAGTGCTAGACCTCACCCCTCCCTGTACAAGGTGGTTGCTGACAAGAAACAGTGGAGGGCAACTAGAAACAAGAAGTGCTAGACCTCACTCCTCCCTGTACAAGGTGGTTGCTGACAAGTAACAGTGGAGGGCAACTAGAAACAAGAAGTGCTAGACCTCACCCCTCCCTGTACAAGGTGGTTGCTGACAAGTAACAGTGGAGGGCAACTAGAAACAAGAAGTGCTAGACCTCACCCTCCCTGTACAAGGTGGTTGCTGACAAGAAACAGTGGAGGGCAACTAGAAACAAGAAGTGCTAGACCTCACCCCTCCCTGTACAAGGTGGTTGCTGACAAGAAACAGTGGAGGGCAACTAGAAACAAGAAGTGCTAGACCTCACCCTCCCTGTACAAGGTGGTTGCTGACAAGAAACAGTGGAGGGCAACTAGAAACAAGAAGTGCTAGACCTCACCCCTCCCTGTACAAGGTGGTTGCTGACAAGTAACAGTGGAGGGCAACTAGAAACAAGAAGTGCTAGACCTCACCCCTCCCTGTACAAGGTGGTTGCTGACAAGAAACAGTGGAGGGCAACTAGAAACAAGAAGTGCTAGACCTCACCCTCCCTGTACAAGGTGGTTGCTGACAAGAAACAGTGGAGGGCAACTAGAAACAAGAAGTGCTAGACCTCACCCCTCCCTGTACAAGGTGGTTGCTGACAAGAAACAGTGGAGGGCAACTAGAAACAAGAAGTGCTAGACCTCACCCCTCCCTGTACAAGGTGGTTGCTGACAAGAAACAGTGGAGGGCAACTAGAAACAAGAAGTGCTAGACCTCACCCCTCCCTGTACAAGGTGGTTGCTGACAAGAAACAGTGGAGGGCAACTAGAAACAAGAAGTGCTAGACCTCACCCCTCCCTGTACAAGGTGGTTGCTGACAAGAAACAGTGGAGGGCAACTAGAAACAAGAAGTGCTAGACCTCACCCTCCCTGTACAAGGTGGTTGCTGACAAGAAACAGTGGAGGGCAACTAGAAACAAGAAGTGCTAGACCTCACCCCCCCCTTGTACAAGGTGGTTGTTGACAAGAAACAGTGGAGGGCAACTAGAAACAAGAAGTGCTAGACCTCACCCCTCCTTGTACAAGGTGGTTGTTGACAAGAAACAGTGGAGGGCAACTAGAAACAAGAAGTGCTAGACCTCACCCTCCCTGTACAAGGTGGTTGCTGACAAGAAACAGTGGAGGGCAACTAGAAACAAGAAGTGCTAGACCTCACCCCTCCCTGTACAAGGTGGTTGCTGACAAGAAACAGTGGAGGGCAACTAGAAACAAGAAGTGCTAGACCTCACCCTCCCTGTACAAGGTGGTTGCTGACAAGAAACAGTGGAGGGCAACTAGAAACAAGAAGTGCTAGACCTCACCCCTCCCTGTACAAGGTGGTTGCTGACAAGTAACAGTGGAGGGCAACTAGAAACAAGAAGTGCTAGACCTCACCCTCCCTGTACAAGGTGGTTGCTGACAAGTAACAGTGGAGGGCAACTAGAAACAAGAAGTGCTAGACCTCACCCCTCCCTGTACAAGGTGGTTGCTGACAAGTAACAGTGGAGGGCAACTAGAAACAAGAAGTGCTAGACCTCACCCTCCCTGTACAAGGTGGTTGTTGACAAGAAACAGTGGAGGGCAACTAGAAACAAGAAGTGCTAGACCTCACCCCCCCTTGTACAAGGTGGTTGTTGACAAGAAACAGTGGAGGGCAACTAGAAACAAGAAGTGCTAGACCTCACTCCTCCCTGTACAAGGTGGTTGCTGACAAGTAACAGTGGAGGGCAACTAGAAACAAGAAGTGCTAGACCTCACTCCTCCCTGTACAAGGTGGTTGTTGACAAGAAACAGTGGAGGGCAACTAGAAACAAGAAGTGCTAGACCTCACTCCTCCCTGTACAAGGTGGTTGCTGACAAGAAACAGTGGAGGGCAACTAGAAACAAGAAGTGCTAGACCTCACTCCTCCCTGTACAAGGTGGTTGCTGACAAGTAACAGTGGAGGGCAACTAGAAACAAGAAGTGCTAGACCTCACCCCTCCCTGTACAAGGTGGTTGCTGACAAGTAACAGTGGAGGGCAACTAGAAACAAGAAGTGCTAGACCTCACCCCTCCTTGTACAAGGTGGTTGTTGACAAGAAACAGTGGAGGGCAACTAGAAACAAGAAGTGCTAGACCTCACCCCTCCTTGTACAAGGTGGTTGTTGACAAGAAACAGTGGAGGGCAACTAGAAACAAGAAGTGCTAGACCTCACCCTCCCTGTACAAGGTGGTTGCTGACAAGAAACAGTGGAGGGCAACTAGAAACAAGAAGTGCTAGACCTCACCCTCCCTGTACAAGGTGGTTGCTGACAAGAAACAGTGGAGGGCAACTAGAAACAAGAAGTGCTAGACCTCACCCTCCCTGTACAAGGTGGTTGCTGACAAGAAACAGTGGAGGGCAACTAGAAACAAGAAGTGCTAGACCTCACCCTCCCTGTACAAGGTGGTTGCTGACAAGAAACAGTGGAGGGCAACTAGAAACAAGAAGTGCTAGACCTCACCCTCCCTGTACAAGGTGGTTGCTGACAAGAAACAGTGGAGGGCAACTAGAAACAAGAAGTGCTAGACCTCACCCCTCCCTGTACAAGGTGGTTGCTGACAAGAAACAGTGGAGGGCAACTAGAAACAAGAAGTGCTAGACCTCACCCTCCCTGTACAAGGTGGTTGCTGACAAGAAACAGTGGAGGGCAACTAGAAACAAGAAGTGCTAGACCTCACCCTCCCTGTACAAGGTGGTTGCTGACAAGAAACAGTGGAGGGCAACTAGAAACAAGAAGTGCTAGACCTCACCCCTCCCTGTACAAGGTGGTTGCTGACAAGAAACAGTGGAGGGCAACTAGAAACAAGAAGTGCTAGACCTCACCCCCCCCTTGTACAAGGTGGTTGTTGACAAGAAACAGTGGAGGGCAACTAGAAACAAGAAGTGCTAGACCTCCCCCCTCCCTGTACAAGGGGGTTGTTGACAAGAAACAGTGGAGGGCAACTAGAAACAAGAAGTGCTAGACCTCACCCCCCCCTTGTACAAGGTGGTTGTTGACAAGAAACAGTGGAGGGCAACTAGAAACAAGAAGTGCTAGACCTCACCCTCCCTGTACAAGGTGGTTGCTGACAAGAAACAGTGGAGGGCAACTAGAAACAAGAAGTGCTAGACCTCACCCTCCCTGTACAAGGGGGTTTGGGACAAGAAACAGTGGAGGGCAACTAGAAACAAGAAGTGCTAGACCTCACCCCTCCCTGTACAAGGTGGTTGCTGACAAGAAACAGTGGAGGGCAACTAGAAACAAGAAGTGCTAGACCTCACCCCTCCCTGTACAAGGTGGTTGCTGACAAGAAACAGTGGAGGGCAACTAGAAACAAGAAGTGCTAGACCTCACCCCTCCCTTGTACAAGGTGGTTGCTGACAAGAAACAGTGGAGGGCAACTAGAAACAAGAAGTGCTAGACCTCACCCCCCCCTTGTACAAGGTGGTTGTTGAAAAAACAGTGGAGGGCAACTAGAAACAAGAAGTGCTAGACCTCACCCTCCCTGTACAAGGTGGTTGCTGACAAGTAACAGTGGAGGGCAACTAGAAACAAGAAGTGCTAGACCTCACCCCTCCCTGTACAAGGTGGTTGCTGACAAGTAACAGTGGAGGGCAACTAGAAACAAGAAGTGCTAGACCTCACTCCTCCCTGTACAAGGTGGTTGCTGACAAGTAACAGTGGAGGGCAACTAGAAACAAGAAGTGCTAGACCTCACCCCTCCCTGTACAAGGTGGTTGCTGACAAGTAACAGTGGAGGGCAACTAGAAACAAGAAGTGCTAGACCTCACCCTCCCTGTACAAGGTGGTTGCTGACAAGAAACAGTGGAGGGCAACTAGAAACAAGAAGTGCTAGACCTCACCCTCCCTGTACAAGGTGGTTGCTGACAAGAAACAGTGGAGGGCAACTAGAAACAAGAAGTGCTAGACCTCACCCTCCCTGTACAAGGTGGTTGCTGACAAGAAACAGTGGAGGGCAACTAGAAACAAGAAGTGCTAGACCTCACCCTCCCTGTACAAGGTGGTTGCTGAAAAGGAAACAGTGGAGGGCAACTAGAAACAAGAAGTGCTAGACCTCACCCTCCCTGTACAAGGTGGTTGCTGACAAGAAACAGTGGAGGGCAACTAGAAACAAGAAGTGCTAGACCTCACCCTCCCTGTACAAGGTGGTTGCTGAAAAGGAAACAGTGGAGGGCAACTAGAAACAAGAAGTGCTAGACCTCACTCCTCCCTGTACAAGGTGGTTGCTGACAAGAAACAGTGGAGGGCAACTAGAAACAAGAAGTGCTAGACCTCACCCCTCCCTGTACAAGGTGGTTGCTGACAAGAAACAGTGGAGGGCAACTAGAAACAAGAAGTGCTAGACCTCACCCCTCCCTGTACAAGGTGGTTGCTGACAAGAAACAGTGGAGGGCAACTAGAAACAAGAAGTGCTAGACCTCACCCCTCCTTGTACAAGGTGGTTGTTGACAAGAAACAGTGGAGGGCAACTAGAAACAAGAAGTGCTAGACCTCACCCCCCCCTTGTACAAGGTGGTTGTTGACAAGAAACAGTGGAGGGCAACTAGAAACAAGAAGTGCTAGACCTCACCCTCCCTGTACAAGGTGGTTGCTGACAAGAAACAGTGGAGGGCAACTAGAAACAAGAAGTGCTAGACCTCACCCTCCCTGTACAAGGTGGTTGCTGACAAGAAACAGTGGAGGGCAACTAGAAACAAGAAGTGCTAGACCTCACCCTCCCTGTACAAGGTGGTTGCTGACAAGAAACAGTGGAGGGCAACTAGAAACAAGAAGTGCTAGACCTCACCCTCCCTGTACAAGGTGGTTGCTGACAAGAAACAGTGGAGGGCAACTAGAAACAAGAAGTGCTAGACCTCACCCTCCCTGTACAAGGTGGTTGCTGACAAGAAACAGTGGAGGGCAACTAGAAACAAGAAGTGCTAGACCTCACCCTCCCTGTACAAGGTGGTTGCTGACAAGAAACAGTGGAGGGCAACTAGAAACAAGAAGTGCTAGACCTCACCCTCCCTGTACAAGGTGGTTGCTGACAAGAAACAGTGGAGGGCAACTAGAAACAAGAAGTGCTAGACCTCCCCCCTCCCTGTACAAGGTGGTTGCTGACAAGAAACAGTGGAGGGCAACTAGAAACAAGAAGTGCTAGACCTCCCCCCTCCCTGTACAAGGTGGTTGCTGACAAGAAACAGTGGAGGGCAACTAGAAACAAGAAGTGCTAGACCTCACCCTCCCTGTACAAGGTGGTTGCTGACAAGAAACAGTGGAGGGCAACTAGAAACAAGAAGTGCTAGACCTCCCCCCTCCCTGTACAAGGTGGTTGCTGACAAGAAACAGTGGAGGGCAACTAGAAACAAGAAGTGCTAGACCTCACCCCCCTTTCCCTTTTAAAAGGGAACCAGAAAAAAAAGGAAAAACTACAGGACCCAATAATTCACCCTTCCCAAAATGCCCGCCACCTTAAGTAAAACTTGTCCCTTTTTTCCGGGTCACCGGGCCCCCAAGTACAACGTCCCTGTCACAGTCACAATGACACAACTAAGTACAACAGTCCCTGTCACAGTCACAATGACAGACACTAAGTACAACTGTCCCTGTCACAGTCACAATGACACACACTAAGTACAACTGTCCCTGTCACAGTCACAATGACACACACTAAGTACAACAGTCCCTGTCACAGTCACAATGACACACACTAAGTACAACTGTCCCTGTCACAGTGACACAATGACACACACTAAGTACAACTGTCCCTGTCACAGTCACAATGACACACACTAAGTACAACAGTCCCTGTCACAGTCACAATGACAGACACTAAGTACAACTGTCCCTGTCACAGTGACACAATGACACACACACTAAGTACAATTGTCCCTGTCACAGTCACAATGACACACACTAAGTACAACAGTCCCTGTCACAGTCACAATGACAGACACTAAGTACAACTGTCCCTGTCACAGTCACAATGACACACACTAAGTACAACTGTCCCTGTCACAGTCACAATGACACACACTAAGTACAACTGTCCCTGTCACAGTCACAATGACAGACACTAAGTACAACTGTCCCTGTCACAGTCACAATGACACACACTAAGTACAACAGTCCCTGTCACAGTCACAATGACACACACTAAGTACAACTGTCCTTGTCACAGTCACAATGACACATACTAAGTACAACAGTCCCTTTTACGGGCACAATGACACACACTAAGTACAACAGTCCCTGTCACAGTCACAATGACACACACTAAGTACAACTGTCCCTGTCACAGTCACAATGACACACACTAAGTACAACTGTCCATGTCACAGGCACAATGACACACACTAAGTACAACAGTCCCTGTCACAGTCACAATGACACACACTAAGCACAACTGTCCCTGTCACAGTCACAATGACAGACACTAAGTACAACTGTCCCTGTCACAGGCACAATGACACACACTAAGTACAACAGTCCCTGTCACAGTCACAATGACACACACTAAGTACAACTGTCCCTGTCACAGTCACAATGACACACACTAAGTACAATAGTCCCTGTCACAGTCACAATGACACACACTAAGTACAACTGTCCCTGTCACAGTCACAATGACACACACTAAGTACAACAGTCCCTGTCACAGTCACAATGACACACACTAAGTACAACAGTCCCTGTCACAGTCACAATGACACACACTAAGTACAACAGTCCCTGTCACAGTCACAATGACACATACTAAGTACAACAGTCCCTGTCACAGTCACAATGACACATACTAAGTACAACAGTCCCTGTCACAGGCACAATGACACACACTAAGTACAATAGTCCCTGTCACAGTCACAATGACAGACACTAAGTACAACTGTCCCTGTCACAGTCACAATGACAGACACTAAGTACAACTGTCCCTGTCACAGTCACAATGACACACACTAAGTACAACTGTCCCTGTCACAGTCACAATGACACACACTAAGTACAACAGTCCCTGTCACAGTCACAATGACAGACACTAAGTACAACTGTCCCTGTCACAGTGACACAATGACACACACTAAGTACAACTGTCCCTGTCACAGTCACAATGACACACACTAAGTACAACAGTCCCTGTCACAGTCACAATGACAGACACTAAGTACAACTGTCCCTGTCACAGTCACAATGACAGACACTAAGTACAACTGTCCCTGTCACAGTCACAATGACACACACTAAGTACAACAGTCCCTGTCACAGTCACAATGACACACACTAAGTACAACTGTCCCTTGTCACAGTCACAATGACACATACTAAGTACAACAGTCCCTGTCACAGTCACAATGACAGACACTAAGTACAACTGTCCCTGTCACAGTCACAATGACAGACACTAAGTACAACTGTCCCTGTCACAGTCACAATGACACACACTAAGTACAACTGTCCCTGTCACAGTCACAATGACACACACTAAGTACAACAGTCCCTGTCACAGTCACAATGACACACACTAAGTACAACTGTCCCTGTCACAGTCACAATGACAGACACTAAGTACAACAGTCCCTGTCACAGTCACAATGACACACACTAAGTACAACTGTCCCTGTCACAGTCACAATGACACACACTAAGTACAACAGTCCCTGTCACAGTCACAATGACACACACTAAGTACAACTGTCCTTGTCACAGTCACAATGACACATACTAAGTACAACAGTCCCTGTCACAGTCACAATGACACACACTAAGTACAACTGTCCCTGTCACAGTCACAATGACAGACACTAAGTACAACTGTCCCTGTCACAGTCACAATGACACACACTAAGTACAACTGTCCCTGTCACAGTCACAATGACACACACTAAGTACAACAGTCCCTGTCACAGTCACAATGACAGACACTAAGTACAACTGTCCCTGTCACAGTCACAATGACACACACTAAGTACAACTGTCCCTGTCACAGTCACAATGACACACACTAAGTACAACAGTCCCTGTCACAGTCACAATGACAGACACTAAGTACAACAGTCCCTGTCACAGTCACAATGACACACACACTAAGCACAACTGTCCCTGTCACAGTCACAATGACAGACACTAAGTACAACTGTCCCTGTCACAGTCACAATGACACACACTAAGTACAACAGTCCCTGTCACAGTCACAATGACACACACTAAGTACAACTGTCCCTGTCACAGTCACAATGACACATACTAAGTACAACAGTCCCTGTCACAGTCACAATGACACACACTAAGTACAACAGTCCCTGTCACAGTCACAATGACACACACTAAGTACAACAGTCCCTGTCACAGTCACAATGACACATACTAAGTACAACAGTCCCTGTCACAGTCACAATGACACACACTAAGTACAACAGTCCCTGTCACAGTCACAATGACACACACTAAGCACAACTGTCCCTGTCACAGTCACAATGACAGACACTAAGTACAACTGTCCCTGTCACAGTCACAATGACACACACTAAGTACAACAGTCCCTGTCACAGTCACAATGACACACACTAAGTACAACAGTCCCTGTCACAGTCACAATGACACACACTAAGTACAACTGTCCCTGTCACAGTCACAATGACACACACTAAGTACAACTGTCCCTGTCACAGTCACAATGACACACACTAAGTACAATAGTCCCTGTCACAGTCACAATGACAGACACTAAGTACAACTGTCCCTGTCACAGTCACAATGACACACACTAAGTACAACAGTCCCTGTCACAGTCACAATGACACACACTAAGTACAACAGTCCCTGTCACAGTCACAATGACACACACTAAGTACAACTGTCCCTGTCACAGTCACAATGACACACACTAAGTACAAAGCCCCTTACAGCCACAATGACACACACTAAGTACAACTGTCCCTGTCACAGTCACAATGACACACACTAAGTACAACTGTCCCTGTCACAGTCACACTGACACACACTAAGTACAACTGTCCCTGTCACAGTCACAATGACACACACTAAGTACAACTGTCCCTGTCACAGTCACAATGACAGACACTAAGTACAACAGTCCCTGTCACAGTGACACAATGACACACACTAAGTACAACTGTCCCTGTCACAGTCACAATGACACACACTAAGTACAACAGTCCCTGTCACAGTGACACAATGACACACACTAAGTACAACAGTCCCTGTCACAGTGACACAATGACACACACTAAGTACAACTGTCCCTGTCACAGTCACAATGACAGACACTAAGTAAAACCCCCAAGTCCCCCTGTAAAAAGGAAATCACACAATGACACACAAAATACAACTGTCCCTGTCACAGTCACAATGACACACACTAAGTACAACTGTCCCTGTCACAGTGACACAATGACACACACTAAGTACAACAGTCCCTGTCACAGTGACACAATGACACACACTAAGTACAACTGTCCCTGTCACAGTCACAATGACAGACACTAAGTACAACAGTCCCTGTCAGAATCACACAATGACACACACTAAATACAACTGTCCCTGTCACAGTGACACAATGACACACACTAAGTACAACTGTCCCTGTCACAGTCACAATGACAGACACTAAGTACAACAGTCCCTGTCAGAATCACACAATGACACACACTAAATACAACTGTCCCTGTCACAGTCACAATGACACACACTAAGTACAACTGTCCCTGTCACAGTGACACAATGACACACACTAAGTACAACAGTCCCTGTCACAGTGACACAATGACACACACTAAGTACAACTGTCCCTGTCACAGTCACAATGACAGACACTAAGTACAACAGTCCCTGTCAGAATCACACAATGACACACACTAAATACAACTGTCCCTGCCCTGTCACAGTGACACAATGACACACACTAAGTACAACTGTCCCTGTCACAGTGACACAATGACACACACTAAGTACAACTGTCCCTGTCACAGTGACACAATGACACACACTAAGTACAACTGTCCCTGTCACAGTCACAATGACACACACCAGGGTACAACTGTTCCTGTCACAGTGACAGAATGACACACACTAAGTACAACTGTCCCTGTCACAATCACACAACGACACACACTAAGTACAACTGTCCCTGTCACAGTGACACATGGCAGTGAATTTACATAACAGGCAGATAATTTATTCCACTTATTTATAGTCCTCTTAACACTATCTGATACATAACCTACAATGTTCCTTCAATATTGTCTCTTTACATCCTCTGTATGTCTGTCTGTCTGAAGTGAGCATAACACTACGTCTATACAGTTACTTGTATGACCATTTGACACCATAAACACTTCACTCACATGGCTCTGAGACAACATCTCCTGAGCCCGCCTCCTCAGTTTGTCCTTCACGGCTGACAGCAGAGATGCACGACAGATGTCTTCCTCTGTTATCTGCACCCCAGACCCGGGAGTCGGGGGTCCTGGGGTGTCAAAGGCACAGCTTTTACTGCGAGATATAATTTTACATATATATTGAAGATTTTTTCACAATGCATGTTACATAAAGCGTCACCAACTGAATTAATCAGTGTATTGTATATGTGGCTCAGAACTACTGCTGAACACAATGTGTAATGTCGCAGGCAATCAACTAATGCCCATTTTACATCCTTAACAACCCCTAAGACTGGCAAGAACCTGTAATGAATGAAGAAATTAAGACAAATAAAGGTTGTTTACTATTCTTTCCTCGGATGGTAGAATAATTCCTGAAAACTTGGCACGCAAAATCAAACTGTCTAGAAGGAAAATATGTACACACAAAATGTTAGAAAAAAGATTCCATAAAGCAATAAAACACTAATTTATGGTGGCTCCACCTGGTGAACTGATCACCGTTTAGTCTGGCAGGTAGGACACAGGCCATATAGGTAATAGGTACAGAACAATAGGTATATAAAATATGTAATAAATAATTATAAATAACTACAGTGTTTTTTAAGTACATCACCAACAAATAGATAAGAGGGCAGTTGTCCTAGGAAATAAATGAACTTTGAAATAGGTGAATAACCCCAGACAAGATGAACTTAGAATGTTAAGAAGTAGCGTAACAAATAAGTTAAAAAGTAGATGATGATTGATAGCTATATATAAACCATGAATTTGCATAATCTTCAGAATCATTATCCATTCTGAGTGGAGCAATATTGCCATGTTTTTTATCAGATGCCTATTAGAAAAACACTGTTGGGAGCATACACAAGCATCATCATTCAATTTCAAACCATTGTAGAAACCTGTGATTACCACAGAGGTGGAGTTTTACATTATTATCAAGACTTTCAGTTTACCCAGAACTCATTAATACAGCCTATAAAACCAGCGAGTCAGCCCTGTCCAGCCCAGCCAGTCAACCAATCTACAACATTTTTGTGAGAGTAGCTGCAAATCCTTTATGACTTCTGAAATGTTGCCCAGTAGAAATAACCCAAACTGGCATTTATCATGTTTTGCCATTAAACCATTTGCAGATACTAGTCTACAAAAAACACATCGAGTCCCAGGAAGAAAACATGGTTGTCATCTCACCAGTCCTCGAGTAGACTGGGGGATCCTCTCCAAACACAGTGATCAACACTTGGAACAGTCCAAGCAGGTGAGCCTGGGGCTGAAAGAAACAAAAAACATCTCAGTGAAGTTGGTCTGAGGCAGGAAGAAACAACAAGAACCACAGTGAAGTTGGTCTGGACTCTGGATAGGAAGAAACAACATGAATCTCATTTAAGTTGGTCTGCACAGGAAGAAACAATATAAACCTCAGTGAAGTTTGTCTGCACAGGAAGAAACAACATGAACCTCAGTGAAGTTTGTCTGCACAGGAAGAAACAACATGAACCTCAGTGAAGTTTGTCTGCACAGGAAGAAACAACATGAACCTCAGTGTAGTTTGTCTGCACAGGAAGAAACAACATGAACCTCAGTGTAGTTTGTCTGCACAGGAAGAAACAACATGAACCTCAGTGAAGTTTGTCTGCACAGGAAGAAACAACATGAACCTCAGTGAAGTTTGTCTGCACAGGAAGAAACAACATGAACCTCAGTGAAGTTTGTCTGCACAGGAAGAAACAACATGAACCTCAGTGTAGTTTGTCTGCACAGGAAGAAACAACATGAACCTCAGTGAAGTTTGTCTGCACAGGAAGAAACAACATGAACCTCAGTGAAGTTTGTCTGCACAGGAAGAAACAACATGAACCTCAGTGAAGTTTGTCTGCACAGGAAGAAACAACATGAACCTCAGTGAAGTTTGTCTGCACAGGAAGAAACAACATGAACCTCAGTGTAGTTTGTCTGCACAGGAAGAAACAACATGAACCTCAGTGAAGTTTGTCTGCACAGGAAGAAACAACATGAACCTCAGTGAAGTTTGTCTGCACAGGAAGAAACAACATGAACCTCAGTGAAGTTTGTCTGCACAGGAAGAAACAACATGAACCTCAGTGAAGTTTGTCTGCACAGGAAGAAACAACATGAACCTCAGTGAAGTTTGTCTGCACAGGAAGAAACAACATGAACCTCAGTGAAGTTTGTCTGCACAGGAAGAAACAACATGAACCTCAGTGAAGTTTGTCTGCACAGGAAGAAACAACATGAACCTCAGTGTAGTTTGTCTGCACAGGAAAAAACAGCACGGACCTCAGTGAAGTTGGTCTTGATAGGAAGAAACAACATAAACCTCAGTGAAGTTGGTCTCGATAGGAAGAAGCATGGACCTCAGTGAAATTGGTCTCGACAGGAAGAAACAACATGAACCTCAGTGAAGTTGGTCTTGATAGGAAGAAACAACTTGAAGCCTGTCTGTGGCTGCACGAACAAAAAGAAGTTTTTAACAAAATCCATTTTATGCGTACATAGACACTACATTCACAATATAAATGTATTAACTGAATTTGGGAATCTTTTTAAAATATGATTTTCAGGAGTTAATGAGAATTCAATCACATGGTGACTTCCTTAGCAATGTTTATTTTTGAATATCTAAGTGAAATTGCCAAATTTGTCTGACCATGCAGTGACTTCTGTAACTTACAGGTTTCCACTCGTGCAGATATGGCAGGTTGACGCGCCCGGTGCCGTCGATGTGTCGACCAGTCTTGAGCATCATGGTACTGGTGGGCTTCACAAACACCATTGGGGGGTTGAATGGGTGCCTGTCCATCAGCCACAGACATATCGGGATGTTGTAAGTGTTCCCTGCGAGCACATCACACGTATAACTATCAGCCACTCAACACTTCTCTCATTCATGACAGCCAATCACACAACACTTGTCTCACTCATGATAGCCAATCACACAACACTTGTCTCACTCATGACAGCCAATCACACAACACTCGTCTCACTCATGACAGCCAATCACTCAACACTTGTCTCACTCATGACAGCCAATCACACAACACTTGTCTCACTCATGACAGCCAATCACACAACACTTATCTCACTCATGACGGCCAATCACACAACATTCGTCTCACTCATGACAGCCAATCACTCAACACTTGTCTCACTCATGTCAGCCAATCACACAACACTCGTCTCACTCATGACATCTAATCACACAACACTCTTCTCACTCATTATAACCAATCACACAACAGTTGTCTCACTCATGATAGCCAATCACACAACACTTGTCTCACTCATGACAGCCAATCACACAACACTCGCCTCACCCATGATAGCTAATCACACAACACTTGTCTCATTCATGACAGCCAATCATACAACACTCGTCTCACTCATGACAGCCAATCACACAACACTTGTCTCATTCATGATAGCCAATCACACAACACTTGTCTCATTCATGATAGCCAATCACACAACACTCTTCTCACTCATTATAACCAATCACACAACACTTGTCTCATTCATGATAGCCAATCACACAACACTCTTCTCACTCATTATAACCAATCACACAACACTTGTCTCATTCATGATAGCCAATCACACAACACTTGTCTCATTCATGACAGCCAATCATACAACACTTGTGTCATTCATGACAGCCAATCATACAACACTCGTCTCATTCATGATAGCCAATCACATAACACTCGTATCACTCATGACAGCCAATCACACAACACTCTTCTCACTCATGATAGCCAATCACATAACACTCGTATCACTCATGACAGCCAATCACACAAAACTCGTCTCACCCATGACAGCCAATCACACAACACTCGTCTCACTCATGACAGCCAATCACACAACACTTGTCTCACTCATGATAGCCAATCACACACTGCTTCTTTTATATGTGACAGCCAATCACATAACAGTTCTCTCACCCATGAGTGATAGCCAGTTACACAACACTTCTCATACTTGTGACAGCCAATCACACAACCCACATCTCAGGTATGACGGCCAATACAACATTTGTTTCAAGTATGCCAGCTAATCACATTGTCACACATAATACAGATTCAGTAAACAATTAATCACACAACATATGAACACAACATATGATATTACTTCAAGTGCATCATGGTTAGTAGAATAATACTATTTAGGGCAACAGAAACCTGTAAAAACACCAAGAAATGTTGTTTTTATAAATTGTGACAGAATTGTGGGCTTTGCCAGTACAAACGACTTACAAATGTACATAAAGGCAATGAAAAGTGAACACATAATTTGCTGTGTAATTACTGTAGGAAGGCTACTTTTATCTTTGAGCCCGCTACTGTTTACAATCTGTTTTTGCAGTCAGTTGAACTGTGGCTGAATGTACCTTTATAAGGCACAGGTACTGTGCCATCCAGACAGAGCAATTCCTTCCTTGTCCCATCGTTGAACACTGAAACACCAACACATGGCCACTGTGTAATGAGAATCACACTCTACCTGATCAGTACTAGGCTACGCATGAGCAATGGCACAATATGTGTGGATTGGTGGTTCACAAGTGCCAACAGAAAATAGGTATGAAGATGAATACGAAAGTTAAGTATTATTGTCGATATGGATATGAAAAACTAAAACGTTTGATCAAATTACCAGGTAACTATTAATTTACCTGATTATTAGACACTAAAGGAATTTACATTTGAGTAGACACCAAAATAATAATTGTGAATAATAATTTTTAAATATAAAACTTCTATAACGCCTAAATCCTTCAAAATATGCAAGCTCAGACCTTTGCTTTAATTATTTTGAGTTATAAAACTTACCAAAGGAGTCGAGAACAGGTCTGAGGTCATTGTAAGAATTGAACACTTTCAGGATATCGCGCTTTGCAATATCTGGATACTTGTACTGAAATGAACATGCAAGTGATGTTCGGCATATGTTTAGGTAGATCTGGAAATGTGTTCTATATGTAAACGGCCAGCACTACATTTGTTTTTGGAGTATGTACACAGTAGTTATGACTACTCTTAAGCACTAATAAAAATAGTATAAATGCGTGTGAATATAATGCATGTGAAAAATTACATGCATGTATGTGTTGTAAATATTTGTCATGGGTGTACATGTGATTATATAATATGTATACATATATATTATAATAAAATAAATTAATACATTTTTAGATGTTCACATTACAGAAACATGAAATTTTACTATAAAACTGCCACATATAATCTAAAATGGGATAACGAAACACAAATCACAGTGAATAATGTGATCCTACCTTGGCAAGTGAATTCCTAAGATAGGCCTCATGTGACATCTTCCAGAAATGTCAAAGAACACCACTAGTCTCGCCTGCAACAACAAATCCAATTCATCCCAGACTTTCAGATTTTCAACAATATGTTTGACATTGAAATGACAACATTTAAATGATCCTTTGTTCTTAATTTTCACCTCTACGTGATGTCTATGCAGGTTGCTTGCCATAACTATATCCTTCTGTTCAGCTGAACTACTCAACAAAATTAATGTTTAATGAATTGGCTTGATGAAAGCCTATCTTAATATAAGAAATAACCTGAAACTTAAGTACTGTAGCATAAACAGATTTCAAATTGTGGCAGTTTGAAATTTAGGACTTAGACTTTTTGTGACGGCTTCTTAAAAATAATGAATTAAGACTACACCAAATTATTATTCACATTTCACAGGTTAACATCTCCAGCAATCTATAACATGGGTCAGTGCAACTTTGTGGAATTGTTCTACACAATATACTGATAAAAAACAAGTAATGTAAATATATGTGCAGGTATAATGGTTAATACTAATATGTAACAAGCTGATAGAAAAATTGCATTCAACAAATCACTCACAAGTGTTTTTAGAAATCTAAAATGAAGAAAATACACATACCTATAATAACTTATATATATATATATATATATATATATATATATATATATATATATATATATATATATATATATATATATATATATTATATATATATATATATATATATATATATATATATATATATATATTATATATATATATGATCTTCTATGTGATAAAAACTTGCCAGCAACATGTAAAAGAAATTGTGGTTTTATTTTTTTATCTTATTTTGGTAACTTAGGGTACGACATCATTGTTTGTATTATTATTACAGTTATTACCAGTACTAATTACTAATGAGTAAGGTTGGCACTCTTTGTGGAATATTTGCCCTCTTTAAACGGTACCCGGAGATCTCGGCCTTTCGCGATCTTGGCCTAAGTGATCGCGGCCTGTTTTGGTTACCTCGGCCTGTGATCTCGGCCTATGCGGCAGTGATCTCGGCCCTATGGGGCAGTGATCTCGGCCTGTGTGGCAGTGATATCGGCCTATATTTATATGATGTAACACAGCGTTTTTGTTCAACATACTGTGTTAAGTACCGTAAATACTATGCAGTGTATAACAGTGCATGGTTGGTAAGACTTGTTTTCATCAGCGGTCTCTGTTTTATAACGATTTTTATTTTGTATAGCAGCGATCTCTCCCTATTTGCGGGATGCTAGCCATATATTAATCATTGTGCAGCAGCATATACATGCGATGAGCTGGTTTTTGTTGTACCTTATTGTTTCGGTTCCACCTTCCCTTTGTTTTGTCCGTTTTGAGCATAGCATAAATAAAAGTATTTCCGTTATTCGTGTGCAAGTGGAGTAAGTGGAGGCTTGTACCGTTACTCTTGTACCAATTAAGTGGAGATAGGCTTTACCTTTAGTTGTAGTTATTGGTTGCATGAGTGTACAGTTTAAGGATTTTCTCTCAGAATCTCACGGGTAATCGGACCAATCATAAGTACTGTTATGTAATTGGTCAAGTTGTCTAATGCCCTAGGCTGGAACCCGCCCCTGAGCCAAATCTGACCAAACACATTTATGGGTCACGTGCGCATCCATCTCGGTGCCTTTGAATTGGCCATAAACAAATTGGCGAACGAGCATTGTCTAGTGCAGCACTAGTTGTATACTCTACATGTAATGCAAGTAAATCTAAAGTGGCAATAAGACATATCTCTTCACAAATTATTTTACCATTACACATCCACAACTAATTATTTTTTATTTGTTTGTATGCTTATCTAAGATGTATATGTAAATAATATTATGTGTGAGGATAAAGGTATACTATACATGGTGTGCAAAATCATTGATTGATCACAAGTTGTTCCCAAGGCATATGCCTTTATAGCTTGTCGGTTGTTTTAAACATCATGTTTTATTTTTTTAGTTGTAAGCAGTGTCTGCTTATCTAAGAAGTATTTCTAAATATGTGTGAGGGTTGTGACGGTGACGGGCAAATGATTGATTACAACTAGTTGTTCCCGTGGCTTATGACTGTATAACGGAAAGACGTTTGTCCAAAACCATTTACTTTGAGAATAATGCATGCCAATTTGTTGTTTCTTGTAGGAGATTTATGTTAACAAATGTACTAACTGTGATTATCATAAGGCATGTACGCTGATCTGAGGCAAATTTTACACGCCAGATCTGCTCAGCTCTTCTTTAGTGATGTCATCGGAAGAAAGGGATTATAGGCATAACGGATTTCTTTTGTAGTTACTCGCCAGCATCAAATGGTGGCATTGTTCACCCAAATGTAGTGCTTTGATTAAATTAAAGCTTTCTGCAGTCGAGCCCAACGACTGATCTCTTATGTGCTCATGACGTGATGATTACATCGTTTAAAGTAACGGCTGTAAAACCATAAAAAACGCAACAACAACAAGGGTGTTAACTCAATTGCCGTACGTTGTTTCAATGCGTCGTAACAAATCAAAGAAAAAACATGAAAGAAAGAATCTGCTCTATAACGCAGTGCACGAGTAGACAGCCGATTACTATGGCCTGCCTCAAAACGTTCATAAATCAAAGAAACAACACGAAAAGATGTGCTCAATATAGCAAAGCTGGTCGATCGAGTTCGCATCTGCCAACGGATTCAAATCAAATTTAATATAAACTATTGTGAAGCAAATTACCACGCCGTCTACCCTTTTTCAATATAGTGTATTGCATTAATAACTTTATTATTAGGAAATAAATAAGAATTAGTTCACAAATGATTGTCAAAGCGTATTTATTGCATTGCATTAATGTTATATGCCTGTGCGTTTGTAGTTTGATTGGCTTACAGTTGATTATATAATCTTAAGTGTCGATTCTTTTAATAGTTCACTGTTTTGCGTGATCGATGCTACTTTCCTGCTTGGAACTTGCAATAGGACAGGCGCGCGCGTGTGCTTACGTGCGAGCATGCGTGTTTGCGTGCGTGCGTGCGTGCGTGCGTGCGTGCGTGCGTGCGTGCGTATACGCGCGTGCGTGTGTGTTTCAAACGTGGAAGATATCATACGTCTTCTGTTTCCGATTATAATTTAATTTTAAATTGAGATGCCTCAGAGTCCTGGAATAGTATAAAATCTACGCTGGCTCTGTGAAACAATAAAGAACATTAAGGGTGTTAACAAATCAAAGAAGGAGGAATCTGGTCAACAACGCAATGCACGAGTTCACATTCGATTACTCTATATGGCATGCCTCAAACCACGTTCACACAGCCCATAAATCAAAGATACAACGAAAAGATGTACTCAATATAGCTATAAGCAACAATTGGAAGTCGATTACGTTCGCACCTTCCCAAAGCCTAAGGACACAAATGAAATATAAACAATAAGAAAAGGACTATTGCGAAACAATTAAATTACCACGCTTTCTAATATACCCTTTTTATTAGTGTGTATTGCATTAATAACTCAGTTGCGTAGTTATAATTCCAAAAATTAAACAATGTAAAACTGGATTCCTAGAAGAAGACTATAAAACATAATCCATTCAAACAGGTTAATTGGTTCAATGCTCAAAACGTGGCGAATTATGAATAAGCAAGATATAAGAATGAGATCGCGGCGGATCGTCACAACATTTTTATTGCATTACAGGTTCAATAAGTTCAATGATAACATTTGGAGATTTAGCAATAGTCAAGAAATAAGAACGAAATAAGATCCAGTTTCCTTATAATCTGACAAAACGTTAACATGGCCGCCAATGGGAAAATCAACAGTGCTCTGCAAAAGTTTATGCAAATCCATGGCAACGCAGTCACCGATGTTGGGTGCCTTTTTGCATGATGTACGCCATCGTCGTAGCGGCAGGACTGCTAGAAAAAGCACAGAAAACAAGTTTTGTTTATCTGCAAATGGTCAATGCTATTTGTGGAAGAGAAAAAAGAACAGATATGGTGTAATTAGGTGTGCGTTTCGGGGTAAAAAAAGATCAATTGATGTGCATCATGTGGTTTATTGCATTGCAAACAAACTGGCATTAGAAGACATTGCTGGCATTGCACGCAAGTCACCTGTGCCACAACAGCCTCTGTGTTACTGCCTCGCATATAGCCAAGACGTTCTGTATTATGTAAATCAATTGCAAACGCCAAAAACAACAGCCATTAACGCGATTCAAATCGTCGTCGCGAATATGGCTTCTTCGTCGCTGTAGCCGTCGCCTGGTTACATGTTGCTATTAACGCAAGACTGTTTTATAATGGACGTTAATCGTTAGCGTGTTTGCATTTCGCATAAGCGCCTACAAAAATGCAGACAAAAATTGATACGGCGGAAGCACACATGTAACAACGATTATATTGGAACGACGTCTTTGACTCAATTACAATCACAAAAAATATATGTATATCGTCTCCTCCACTAGTCTGCGTGTATTGCTTCATCTTGCGGCCTGGGTGCACAACTCCGCATTGGTCGGCCTCGATTACCCAGCAGCAGCACCTTTTAGCCCCTCAACTCGGCGAAGTTACGCAGCCGAGCGTGGGTCGATTATAAGCGAGACTATGGATTGGTAAGTGATTACTGTTATTTCATCGGCATCTAGTTGCTGAGTGACAATTTAACATAAGAGTTTAAGGAAACGCAGTTTATTTAATTCATATAATCAAACGATTTAAAAATATGCATTGTAAAGATACAGTGATGGCCAAACTAAATTGGAATTTAATTAATGTTACCAGCGACATCATAGTAATTATATATAATATATATATATATATATATATATATATATATATATATATATATATATATATATATATATATATATATATTTGAGAGTGCGTTTTTTTAACAGAAGCAGAAGTTGCAAGCACCCAAACCTAAATGAACTCTTCTGTGCCGCTGTGCCGTGGGTGATTCACAAGCACGTATGTATTATCTACGCCTACGGACCGCCTGGTGTAATCAATACACAAATGGACCTGCACACTATAACAAACACCTGCATATGTTGCATATGTATGTACACCGTACTGACTAGTGTTTTCACTTAATTAATTATTCCAATTAAGCATACATTCGCCAGTTTTGTCGACGTTGCAATAATGCAGGTTCGTCTGCGAGTGATCACTGTAGCCTGCATACATATACGGTTGACAGCATGTTTGATGTGATATTTATAATATAACATTAATAATTACGTTCGAACGAAAGAAATGTATAGATTACATACAGCTATCTGTATAGTGCAATGACGTAAAACCTGTTTTATTATGTTAGTTTTTGTTTCATTGTTGCTGTAAACACTGACGTTTCTGGTAAATTATTCCGTGGTGTTTCTGCCGTGAAGAGTGACTTTATATATTTATTTATATATATTTTTTATTTATACAACATGATGCGACGATCACATATAAAATATTGATAAATTCGGTAATGCATTCCATCATGTCAGTGAATTAATTTCAAAATGATTTGATAGGTAATTATAATAACACTAACGTCAATTATGACATAATTGACTATGTAAAAACTAAAATATTACGGAATTACGACGCAACGTAGATCTTTGCTACACAATTCACTACCAAGAGTTATTATATATTTTGTTTGGTTTAATAACATTGTTGTATACTATTTCCATAACATCGTAAATGTAACAATACATGTGTTGCGCGAAGGCAAGTAGAAAGTGAGTTGTATCGCAACGGCGCCGACATACAGCAGCGGCGCACGATTGTCGATGGTCAAGCTGAAATAATTATAGAGGCGCATTTAGCCGACTTTTCGTGCATTATTTACTGTTGTGCTGATAATACAGTTGTATTAATTATGATGTATATGTCTATAATGTATACTATTCATATTATAATACGAATAAAAACACCAAACCGAAAAAAAAATTGTTCATAAAGAAAGAAATGTAATTTCCTTGCCCGGCCTTTGTGGAGGCGTTCGGGTGCCATGAAATTGCCTGTTAGTGGCGTCGCGTAGTGGGAATAGAAATAACCAAATCGTGTTGCGAAATGCATTGTGGGGATCTTGGTAATCCTCGTAGCCACATGGCAAAGTTTATGTTGTAAGATGCATCTGTAACAAAGTAATTCCACAATGAAAAATAAATCATCCCACCACCAAAGCGAAAACACCTTTAAGGTAAATCACCTGTGCAATGTGAATAATGTCGTATAGTTTGTAGATACAAACATTTATTGTCAAACGTTAGAATCGTCGCGAAGTGAGCGATAATTGGATATTGTAGTTAGTAAACTTGTGTTTATGCGAACGTTTCATAAGACAGTTCTACGACCACAAGCAAACGTCGTTGGTTGTAAAAAGTGGTATGGTCTGCTGTCCAAGTTTCTGCAATGGCTGCATCATAATGTTATCACTGTCGCGGTAAATATATCCTGATTCTTAGACGGGGAATCTATAGATTCGGCCCATCGTCCGTTTCTGCAATCGGTGAAGTTTGGCTTACTTGCGCTCGCATAGGCCGAATCAACCGTATCTGCAGCAGGTGCCAGCGAGCTACATGGGCCAAATCGTCCTTCATAAGCCTGTGATGATGTGATTTTACATATACTTTTTTTAGTAGATAATAATTATTAGTTAATATTCGAGGAAATCATCAATGATCAATATTTTTGCGGCATGTAACCTGCTTGACTAGCAATCTTTCTATTATGCAGTCGCGTTTCAGTATAACGTGATAGTTGGTGTCCATGAAATGGAACTGCATTATAAATGAGGCACGTTATACATTATATTCCGCCAGAGGCGCCACCACCCACCCCCCAAAATGCCACAAAACCAACTGAAGCCAATGTGCTGGTTGCATGGTCTATTCATGATTTATAAAACTAATTGACATTGACAACCAACACCAATGTGTATTATGTTAAAATATTACACACAGTCGAATGGTGAACTGAGTAAAACTCACGAATGGTGTTTTTTTTAAAAATAAATTAAGATCCAACACGCCTCATCTGATGATGCAAAATGAGCGATAATATAGTACTGCTGTCACGGTCTAAAATAGCCTTTCTCTCAGCAGCCATAACACAAATTAATTGATACATTGCCGAAGTCGGCCAAATATTAATATCTATAGTAATTACGCTCACTGTTGGCTCATCTTTCAATCAATCCCAAAATACAAATTTTGATATAATATAATGCAATTCACCGCAGTTCATATGCAGTTGACGAATTCGTATTTTGGCGCACAAGTAAATGTTTTTTTCATAAACGTAATAAAAACGTAACTTTTGTTATGCTCTGTTAGCCTGCCATTTCATTCTAGTATCATATTGTGTGCCACCATCCGCTTCTTAAGCAATTTAATTGCAATTTACAAGCAGCACCCTTACATAGAAGCCACAGGGAACTGGCAGGTGACAAACACGATTGATGTTGTAGCAAAACAAATGAAAGCTAATTAAACGCAATCAAACAAATTGGTCACATTTTAAATAAACAGTTGAGAAATCATCACACAGACAAAGTGTTAGTTACACAATAGATTGATGTGAAATATAATCAGATTTGTGCCACAATGCCAACAGCAGAGCAGAAGCCAGAGGCAGAGCACACAACAAACAAATGAACTCAGCAACGCAGTTGTACTTCTACATTAAATTTTGTTTGGCGGCAGAAATTCTGGATCAACGACTGAATGCGTTATGTCCAATTCACATTATAGCGAGTAACGTTATGAAGAGGCATGACTATATATGTATATGTATAAATATGTATATATATATATATATTCGATCTTCATTCATACATAGATTAATTCAAGCAGATTAATCGGAGGGCATCAGGCATTGATGTAACTTGAAAGATTACATGCTGATAAGTGATGATACATTTGTCAAAGGAAGTATAAGGAGTTAAAAAGATGACCGCTGCATATTATGATGCTGGTGATTGAGTTCTGTTCGACTACTGCTGGCCCAGCCTCAGCCTTTACAGGAGACAAGAGAGGGTTTCTATATGAACACCACATACCCAGTACAAAAATTGCAGCTAATCAATGTTCTAAAACTTGCAACACTTGATGTTTGGCTGACAGGAATCCTGTTCAGCGATAACCTAACTGATTAATTAAGTTATGGTTCCGAAAATGCTGCAGAGCCACAGATTTGCTGGTGAAGCAAGCTAGTCCAGCAACAAGCATGATAGATAAACGATTCTATAGATGGGTGATTAACAGGAGCTGTATTAAGTAAGAGTGATCAAAAGTGATATCTTGTCAAACACAGTAAGCAATTAATTAAGATAATTAAGACACTGCTTGTGTTTTTTTCAAATGAAGAATGCATCAAATTGGCACTCTGCCAGGATGCTTCTGGTGCTGACATCCTTTTCTCCACTTGAAATGTTACACAGTGGGGTTCATGTTTACATACAGACTGCATGTAGTACATTATATCAGTTCAGATATGACATAGTTAATTTCAGTCGGAGCCTCAGAGGCATATGCTAATTAACAAGATAAGTGTTGTTAGGTAACAACTCTTACTTAATACTGTTCCTTGTGTATCTCAATCTCACAACTTGTAGCTGTCGTCCCTGTCCAACTCTTCACTCTATCTCTCTATATGTCATAATGTTGGATTTTCCCTTTGTAATTTTTATTATTATTAATTTACTGTAGGTTTATTAGGTTCTATACAGTTGCAAAAGGTAGATTTTCACTTGCGACTTTGTAATCTTTTTTCAGTTTCAAACCTTTAGTGAGAGACTTGCAAATATCAACATAGATGTTGTTCGGCGCCTGAAGAGGTTCTCGTCTACACCACAGGTAAGTGACAGAACAGGACATATTTTAAAAAGTTGTCTCACGTCTGTAATGATGATATAGTTTTCCTGCTGGCCTATGGGTAGATATGAAATAAAATTAATAAAAAATAGTTTGTAGTCTGTTTTCTACCAGTTATTTTTATTAAAACTTATTACATAGTTGTATGGTGTAGTTGATCATTTATATAACTATGCTGTTTTAAACTGTTTTGTACTAGTATACTATGTCATTTATATTCATTTTACAGTGTACCATAAAAATTAATCACATATCATGATATTGTACTTTACTAGAGTTGCATTTGTGAACCATTAAGCTATTCATATACGAAATTGAATATAACCCAAAAATTTTTTTTATATGTGAAAGTATGTCTTTCGTGCTGTTTGTGCCTTGCGGCATTGCACAATGATGTTTTGTAAATTGTTGACATTATTTTACAATTTTTAGGAATCTGACACATTCTTTGGTGAAGCTTTGGCAAAATGGGTCGAACTCAACTGTACACAACATTTTGGTTAGTACAACTACAAGACAGTTCATTACTTTTTTATTTGAAAGTTCTATTCAGCCATGCATAGCATTATAGTTAGGATTTTTATAATAATAATAATGACTTCTTTTGCACCAATATCCTCGAAGATCAAACTCAGTGGTGCGACAAAACCAAGGGATTAAGCAAACTCGTAATCGTAAAACAATGTGTGAGTCGTCAATGGATGGATGAAGAAGCTAGGAGGCTAAGGAGGATAGGCAGCATGAAAGAGATAGGTTTTTAGACGTTGGCGGAATGAAACTACCCAGGTATATTCCTTCTGATTTAACACTGGCAGGAAGCGAATTCCACACCGTTGGTGCGGCAACCGAGAAAGCTCGGGTCCTGGCTTTCGTTTTAACCTGAGGAATGTAAAGAGGGTTACTACTGGTTGAGTGTAACTGTTTTTTAATAATGTTTTGCTGATATGCAACGTTATGAATTTTTATAATAATAAGATCACTTCTATAGCACATATGTCCTGCGACTGGATTATAATTGAGCAAATCTTGAAAAACTGATTAACGCCATTGGTTACATGAAAGAACCACATCTTATCCATGAACAAAAGTGGTTTAGAGGTATGTAATTAAAACAAATTAGTAGCAGTTTATTTAAAGATACATTTTATTCTGTTTCAGTGAATTTCCGCCTTGAAATCTCCCATGAAGTCCAGAGCTTTTGCGCAGCTTGTACATCACCAGGTGATGATTTATGAAACACTAACAAAGTTGAATATTTTATTAGTACCTGCAAAACGTTTTAATTTCACATTTTAATTTCACATAATATATTTACATTATTTATTTTGTAATACTATGAATCCTGCCTTAGAGTAGACTGTTCAGTAGTTGTCACCTGTATATTGGGGACACCTGTCCATAGAAGATACCTGTCTATTGGGGACACTTTGTGTTTTGTATGTATATATATATATATATATGTGTGTGTGTGTGTGTGTGTGTGTGTGTGTATACAGCTGTATATTATAACCATGTACTTTAATTGATGAGGTGTTACTGCAGAATAAATTATTATTCCTTAAAGGTTGGTTGAAGTACTACACTGCCATATTTAGTGCCAGATAATTGTACAGGGCCAAATAATTGTGTAGGATAATAATATAAAAATAGACGGATGTGGTATTAGTTGAATTATAAATTGGCATTTGTCAATCTGAAGCGTGGTCAGTTTTATTCCCGTCGCATTTTCTCAGCAGCTTGCATGACTACTACCGGGTACGTTAGCTGCAACTACGCCACTAGCTGTCATAATTAAACAGAGAAAGCGCCATGTACACCTTTTCTAGGCGGACACTGCTGCTAGATATGACCATACATTTAAATGTGCATGTGTTATGTGACGTAACCGATGAATTGCGTGTTTCAGGACAGTATAGTTAATGCGCTGGAGAAGCACCTTAAAGTACCGGGAAACCTCGCCCTCCAACCTATGCTGGAGTAAGTTTTGTAGCCAGCGTCTGTGCTGGCAATCGTTTAAAGCGACATGATCAGTTCGTGACTTTTTATTGCAAAATCATGTTATACGGTATAAATTATACCTATTATAGCGTAAAGACCGTCAAAATATGTTTTCATGTACCATTTAGGGGTTGAAAATAGACGCAGTAAGGGCGCTTAACTCTGTGTACACATCGCCACGAGGCGTTTCCGAAACCATTGTAGGTGTTGCTAAAAGCCCAGAAGGAAATGCATGATCACGTGATGCAGTATCACGTGAACACAAGTTGACGCCACTAACGCCACACCCAGCCAGGTGCACGGCTCCCAGTTGGTTAAGGTCAAAGGGTGGGTGTCACTCGCGGCGATTTGAGTGACAGCGTCGGGATTCTTATAAACATTCGACGTTTAACATTACGAAGTCAGTTCTGTTTCGATAAAACATTTATTGGCGGTCAGGACGCTACAATAGTTATAACTTATACTGATTAACTTGATTTTGCAATAAAAAAAACCACGAACTGATTATGTCGCTTAAAAATACCCTTGCATATATTACACCTTGCCTCCTGTCATTGTCTCCTGCCATGGTAGATGGTGGCAGACATTTTCCACCAATGCATGTTTTTCTTAATCAGAAAAAATTTAAAAGGCTTCAATGTTTTAGGGAATCCTTGGGTCCAAGATTCCTTATTTCAACTGTAGTCTCCTCATGTGTTCCATGGTGTTATGCTCTCATCACAACTTAATTAATTATCTGTTTAACCCTTCCCCAAAGCTCAATGGTTACTTGTATTTAACCCTTTCCCACTGCTATGTCCTGACTTGTATTTAACTGTTTTTCAAGTCTTGCAGTGACATGTAGTTAACCCTTTCCCACAGCTGTACACTGACTTGTTGGTGATGACCCTTTTCCAAGGCTCACATTGAATTATTTAACCCTTTTCCCTACAGTCTCGTGGTGCAGTTGGCACGGGACTTACAGAGTGACTTCTACCCGTACTTTGATCGGTTCTTTGCTGTCATCGTGGCTCTGCTGCACAAGTGTCATCACCATGTGGATGTCCTAGAGCAGGCCTTCACGTGCCTCGCCTACCTCTTCAAGTTTCTCTGGCGACTCATGGTCAAGGACATTCAGCGTGTGTACACGTGAGTGTTTTGTGTGTGCCGATTAAGGGCGATCTCGTAAATGTGCCATTTCTTTCAGTAGTTTCAATGGGAAAGCAGCCAGGGATCGTTTCAGTAAGATAAAGAGCTCTTAAGTGAAATTCATCATTAAACAAACCTTTTGTTAAATTTAATGAGTTTAATAAACCGCAAATATCCATCGCCATATTATGGAGGACACTATTTCCATGACACACAAGTGACATTGCCCCGCTGGCACGTCGTGGTGTTGACAGTTTTAAGATATTCAGGATCACTGTTATGGATTCAAATTGATGTTATAGTGCAACATTTGGCCTAAGAGCTCTTAACAATGTTACTAAAGGGCCCAGGGCCCAGTTTCATAAAACCGTGTAACTTTACAAGCAATTATGTAGTCTACTGGTTGCAGCTAACAACGACTATTCAGTGTAGCTTACAGCCAGTTTCATTAGACCAATTTAGCATTCACGTTAACACATCGACGTAGAATTGACATAATTAGGTCGCGGTGGGGAATCCCTGTATTTGTGGTGTCTGTAGACACCCTATTTACTTTAGCTGCCGCCTTTGCCGTTCGTATAGCAATTGACAAGCGATGGTGAATGTATAGGATATCCAACGTAAACAGTAAAAATAATAAGTTGAGAGTGGGCGTGTCGGGAGCATCAATGAACTTAGGGAGCATCATGCAAATATTTCAACTGGCGTAAAGTTACGCCCTACTAAATACATTGGGCAACTATGGAGCAGACTCGTAAAACGCAACTGGAGTAACTTTACGACGTTTTACACTTTCGACGAGTTATCGCCCGCTATGACGTCGTAAGCAGGGTCTATGAAACCGGCCCCAGGATGTATTATTAAGAAATAAATAACTAATAGTGAAACAGTTGTGTTTTGCTGCTGCTGCAGTTTATTTCCCATCCAGTAGCTCTACATAGTATGACAATTTTTTGTAATTAATGAGACCTCCCATGACGAAGTGTATGTCGGCCTTTTTGGTTAACTGAACAATACAATCTGCATTTAATGGTTTTAATAATGTTTCAGTCTGCTAAGGAAAGGTATCTTTCTATTGTTATCTTTTGTTACTATTTTCAAAAGTACACGACAAGGTGATAACTGAATTGTTTTAGTAGATCTATGACTTGAAGAGAATATTTTCTTGCAATAAAAGACAGACTGATACATTGTTGGGATAGTTTTCATTTATTATTTAACTTTGTTATGGTTTTTTCTTTCAGGTTGTTCTGTCCATTGTTAAGCAGCAAATACCAGGAATACATCAATACATTTGCGGCGGAAAGCTTTGCTTTCCTCATGAGAAAGGTGATTCTTTATTTATGTCCAGGAACTTGTATGATGCAGAGTGTTTATTTTTGGGACATGATGATGTGAAATTAACGATAATAAAGTACCACTGATCTAAAATAATAACCATACAGGATCCGAAATATATTAAATGACACATTTCCGAAAATAGTATATCAAATCAAATACATTTTATTTCGCAACAACAACATCATATTCTACATAAGCAAACAAACAGAAATATATTGTTACATGGTGGTCACATGGCACATTTTGTGCCGTCTTCCTGTGACCCCAATGTATATATGTAAGAGTGCGTTGAGTGATGATGACCCTTTAGAAATTGCGATATACCACATGACATGGTTACCATCATGAACTAAACAATTTGGTTTTGCATACACTCTATGCAGGTGAAGGATGAGGCGGAATTGTTTGACTACATGTTCACGTCCCTGGAAGACACGCCCGACGTAAGTACTGAGTGCAAGGTGTGTCTGAGTGGTCACCTGTGGTTGTGTGGAGTACAGTATCGCCGTGGCTGCAGTATTGGACTCACAAATGAGAGAGCCTGGTTTAAAATCCCACCGTCAGCTCTAAGAATAAGTAGACAGTGGTGGCTATTTCATACAAGTAGTCTTCACACATTAGTGGCAGCATGGCAGTGAAAGTTAGGTGTTGTTGGTGTCTGCCAGGGAGTAAAGTTTAAAGCACTGAGCAGTCATCATGACTGTATGATATGTGAACTTACTTCTTTGCTACTCAATAATGGATGAGTTAAGTTACTTGCATGACTGTTGCTCGCTGGGACAATACAGGGTGTTGTCACCAGAAATGACAAAACCCATACATTTTCAAGAGCCAATCAGCACTGCAAAATGACAATGTTGCAGGCGCCTCAAATAATCTGAAGAAACAATGACAGGCAGTGGATACAGTTGTTTTTTCAAGTTGCCACCCTCTGGTATTATTCATCAATATACATGATTAGTAAATGTGACTCATTTCGTATTTTCTCATGCAGGTGTACGTAGATTTTATAATGGCAATTTGTCCAAGTGTAACACTAGAAACATTGGAAATGTCACTGGTGATGATGACTAGCACATAGCTTATCACAAGTGATGAATGTCTAGCTGTGTCACCATATTAACACAGTGTCATTGTCTTGTGTCGACAGCAAGTCACTGGTGTCGGCTGTCTGCTGTTTGAGATGGTTAAAGGAGTCCAGGAGCAGTTTCACAGCGCCACTGACCAGGTGAGGCATCTAGGGGCTGGACACAGTGGTGAACTTGTGATAGGGGCTTTGTAAATGTATGTGTGTGTGTGTTTATATATATATATATACATGTATATGTGTTGTGTGTATATATATAACTGGTCACATTCATATACAGTATACATGTAATTGTGTGTATATATATATATATATATATGTATATATATGTGTATATATTGTATATATGTATATATGTGTATATTCTTGTTACATGTCAATGGTCATTCTTGTTACATGTCAACTGGGTCACTTCTTGTTACATGTCAACTGGTCACTTCTTGTTACATGTCAACTGGATCACTTCTTGTTACATGTCAACTGGATCACTTCTTGTTACATGTTAACTGGATCACTTCTTGTTACATGTTAACTGGAACACTTCTTGTTACATGTTAACTGGTCACTTCTTGTTACATGTTAACTGGATCACTTCTTGCTACATGTTAACTGGATCATTTCTTGTTACCTGTCAACTGGATCACTTCTTGTTAAATGTCAACTGGATCACTTCTTGTTAAATGTCAACTGGATCACTTCTTGTTACATGTTAACTGGATAATTTCTTGTTACCTGTCAACTGGGTCACGTCTTGTTACATGTCAACTGGATCACTTCTTGTTACATGTCAACTGGATCACTTCTTGTTACATGTCAACTGGAACACTTCTTGTTACATGTCAACTGGAACACTTCTTGTTACATGTCAACTGGGTCACTTCTTGTTACATGTCAACTGGAACACTTCTTGTTACATGTCAACTGGAACACTTCTTGTTACATGTCATTTGTATCATTCTTGTTACATGTCAACTGGATCACTTCTTGTTACATGTCAACTGGATCACTTCTTGTTACATGTCAACTGGATCACTTCTTGTTACATGTCAACTGGATCACTTCTTGTTACATGTCAACTGGATCACTTCTTGTTACATGTCAACTGGATCACTTCTTGTTACATGTCAACTGGATCACTTCTTGTTACATGTCAACTGGATCACTTCTTGTTACATGTCAACTGGGTCACTTCTTGTTACATGTCAACTGGATCACTTCTTGTTACATGTCAACTGGATCACTTCCTGTTACATGTCAACTGGATCACTTCTTGTTACATGTCAACTGGATCACTTCTTGTACATGTAACTGACACTTCTGTTACTGTAACTGGATCACTTCTTGTTACATGTCAACTGGATCACTTCTTGTTACATGTCAACTGGAACACTTCTTGTTACATGTCAACTGGATCACTTCTTGTTACATGTCAACTGGATCACTTCTTGTTACATGTCAACTGGATCACTTCTTGTTACATGTCAACTGGATCACTTCTTGTTACATGTCAACTGGATCACTTCTTGTTACATGTCAACTGGAACACTTCTTGTTACATGTCAACTGGATCACTTCTTGTTACATGTTAACTGGATCACTTCTTGTTACATGTTAACTGGATCACTTCTTGTTACATGTTAACTGGATCACTTCTTGTTACATGTCAACTGGATCACTTCTTGTTACATGTCAACTGGATCACTTCTTGTTACATGTCAACTGGATCACTTCTTGTTACATGTTAACTGGATCACTTCTTGTTACATGTCAACTGGATCACTTCTTGTTACATGTCAACTGGATCACTTCTTGTTACATGTCAACTGGAACACTTCTTGTTACATGTCAACTGGATCACTTCTTGTTACATGTCAACTGGAACACTTCTTGTTACATGTTAACTGGATCACTTCTTGTTACATGTTAACTGGATCACTTCTTGTTACATGTCAACTGGAACACTTCTTGTTACATGTCAACTGGAACAGTTCTTGTTACATGTTAACTGGAACAGTTCTTGTTACATGTCAACTGGATCACTTCCTGTTACATGTTAACTGGATCATTCTTGTTACATGTCAACTGGATCACTTCTTGTTACATGTCAACTGGATCACTTCTTGTTACATGTCTAACTGGATCACTTCTTGTTACATGTCAACTGGATCACTTCTTGTTACATGTCAACTGGAACACTTCTTGTTACATGTCAACTGGATCACTTCCTGTTACATGTCAACTGGATCACTTCTTGTTACATGTCAACTGGATCACTTCTTGTTACATGTCAACTGGATCACTTCTTGTTACATGTCAACTGAAACACTTCTTGTTACATGTCAACTGGAACACTTCTTGTTACATGTCAACTGGATCACTTCTTGTTACATGTTGGATACCTTGTAATGGGCATCTTCTTGTTACATGTTAACTGGATCACTTCTTGTTACATGTCAACTGGATCACTTCTTGTTACATGTTAACTGGATCACTTCTTGTTACATGTTAACTGGATCACTTCTTGTTACATGTCAACTGGATCACTTCTTGTTACATGTCAACTGGATCACTTCTTGTTACATGTCAACTTGGGTCACTTCTTGTTACATGTCAACTGGATCACTTCTTGTAACATGTTAACTGGATCACTTCTTGTTACCTGTCAACTGGATCACTTCTTGTTACATGTCAACTGGAACACTTCTTGTTACATGTTAACTGGATCACTTCTTGTTACATGTTAACTGGATCACTTCTTGTTACCTGTCAACTGGATCATTTCTTGTTACCTGTCAACTGGATCATTCTTGTAACTTGTTAACTGGATCATTCTTGTAACTTGTTAACTGGATCATTCTTGTAACATGTTAACTGGATCATTCTTGTTACATGTTAACTGGATCATTCTTGTAACATGTTAACTGGATCATTCTTGTAACATGTTAACTGGATCATTCTTGTTACATGTCAACTGGATCACTTCCTGTTACATGTCAACTGGATCACTTCCTGTTACATGTCAACTGGATCACTTCCTGTTACATGTTAATTGGGTCACTTTTTTTCAATCAAAAGTTTTAATTTTTTATATCCAAAAACAAAATATTTTTACCTGTAGAGGTTACACGCTGATTTCTTCAGTACTAATGATGAATGACATCATCGTACATGTGGGGTAGCTAGTACTAATGACGTCATTCATCATTAGTACTGAAGAAACATCAGAAGAAAGCCTCTACAGGTAAAAAGAAAGATCTTGTTTTTGGATATGAAAAATGAAAACTTTTGATTGGATAAAGAACTATCCTAAGAAATGTTCAGTAATCTGGACAACTTCTTGTTACATGTTAACATATTTTGAGATGTTATATTACCTATTTTCACCTCCCAGTGTGTTGTCGTTTTTAAGCTCATCAACACAAAATGCCAGAAGTGCCACAGGCAATACTCAATGTAGCGCTATGCCAAATAAAATACACGAATATTATATTAACGAAGTTCACGAGTACACTTTGTTTTCATGAGTATGTCTGTGTTGCTAGTTGCGTTATATCATTACACAGGTGTTGCCAGTGTTGCTGTCTAAACTCGGCTCTGCATCTCTGAATTATGACCTCGTTCTCGAAGCGCTGGTCCACACGTGGACTTTGATGGCGGACCACACCACACCGCAACACTCGCTGTGTGTGTGGTGCCCTCTATTGGTGGGTACAGAATACAGGCGTGTATATCGTTCAGGTTCATCCGAAGTCATTCTAGAAACACACCTCCGATTGTGACAATTGACAGCACGCATTTGCAGGCGTGAAAATGTTGATTTCTGCTTGCATCATTAGAAACAATTTACAGCCAGTTTTAATAATGCATTTGTAATTATGATCTTTTTTAAAGGTGAATGTGTTTTAAGAAAATAAATTGAATGTTGTATGGTATCAGGCAAAAATACCAACCTTTTATGGCTTCTATCTCAAAAGATGAATCAGTAAAGTATATTTATAGTTTGCATTCAGCAAGCTATAAATGCACAATACAATTACTTACATGCATTGATTCAAGACCATGTTCAGGCTGACCTGTGCTACTGTTTGTAGTCATGCATAGAGTCCACTCATCAGAAATGGCAGAGGGCAAAGGTTAAGTCAAGGTCACAGGTCAGAGATCACCTGACCGGTCTGCTTACGCTGGTGCAGGTATGGGTCAGCTACAAAGATGGCCTTCTGGTGACGGACACGGTGGACAATGTGGTCAAGGTATGTGTAAGATCCCAAATGTTCCTTCTTTTTACAGCTGCTCCCAAATTTCCTTAATCTAGAAAGTCTTCCATTTTGTTTAATGATAACGTAATTAGATCACGTCAGGGAAAATCTAAACAAAAATTATATAATTTTGAAAGGTTCTTCTGTTACTTGTTTGTGTTAAAAAAGATTAATGGTTTTCAAATACCACAGTTGTGTTGATGCCCCATAATGTAATGCCAACAAGTATTTCTATATTCTACATTTCAAGTTTTATTTTTCTCTACTCATTTTGTAGCACACAAATGTATGGGCTTCTCTTTAGGGTGGTTTTGTTGCAGTCTCACTTGGTCTTTGTTGTGGTCTCACTTGGTCTTTGTTGTGGTCTCACTTGGTCTTTGTTGCGGTCTCACTTGGTCTTTGTTGTGGTCTCACTTGGTCTTTGTTGGTCTCACTTGGTCTTTGTTGCAGTCTCACTTGGTCTTTGTTGCGGTCTCACTTGGTCTTTGTTGTGGTCTCACTTGGTCTTTGTTGTGGTCTCACTTGGTCTTTGTTGTGGTCTCACTTGGTCTTTGTTGCGGTCTCACTTGGTCTTTGTTGTGGTCTCACTTGGTCTTTGTTGTGGTCTCACTTGGTCTTTGTTGTGGTCTCACTTGGTCTTTGTTGGGTCTCACTTGGTCTTTGTTGTGGTCTCACTTGGTCTTTGTTGTGGTCTCACTTGGTCTTTGTTGTGGTCTCACTTGGTCTTTGTTGTGGTCTCACTTGGTCTTTGTTGCGGTCTCACTTGGTCTTTGTTGTGGTCTCACTTGGTCTTTGTTGCAGTCTCACTTGGTCTTTGTTGTGGTCTCACTTGGTCTTTGTTGTGGTCTCACTTGGTCTTTGTTGCGGTCTCACTTGGTCTTTGTTGCGTCTCACTTGGTCTTTGTTGTGGTCTCACTTGGTCTTTGTTGCGGTCTCACTTGGTCTTTGTTGCGGTCTCACTTGGTCTTTGTTGCGGTCTCACTTGGTCTTTGTTGCGGTCTCACTTGGTCTTTGTCACGGTCTCACTTGGTCTTTGTTGTGGTCTCACTTGGTCTTTGTTGCGGTCTCACTTGGTCTTTGTTGTGGTCTCACTTGGTCTTTGTTGTGGTCTCACTTGGTCTTTGTTGCTGGTCTCACTTGGTCTTTGTTGTGGTCTCACTTGGTCTTTGTTGCGGTCTCACTTGGTCTTTGTTGCGGTCTCACTTGGTCTTTGTTGTGGTCTCACTTGGTCTTTGTTGTGGTCTCACTTGGTCTTTGTTGCCGTCTCACTTGGTCTTTGTTGTGGTCTCACTTGGTCTTTGTTGCTGTCTCACTTGGTCTTTGTTGCGGTCTCACTTGGTCTTTGTTGCGGTCTCACTTGGTCTTTGTTGCGGTCTCACTTGGTCTTTGTTGCGGTCTCACTTGGTCTTTGTTGCGGTCTCACTTGGTCTTTGTTGTGGTCTCACTTGGTCTTTGTTGCGGTCTCACTTGGTCTTTGTTGGGTCTCACTTGGTCTTTGTTGCGGTCTCACTTGGTCTTTGTTGCGGTCTCACTTGGTCTTTGTTGCGGTCTCACTTGGTCTTTGTTGCAGTCTCACTTGGTCTTTGTTGCAGTCTCACTTGGTCTTTGTTGCAGTCTCACTTGGTCTTTGTTGCAGTCTCACTTGGTCTTTGTTGCAGTCTCACTTGGTCTTTGTTGCAGTCTCACTTGGTCTTTGTTGCAGTGTCACTTGGTCTTTGTTGCAGTCTCACTTGGTCTTTGTTGCCGTCTCACTTGGTCTTTGTTGCGGTCTCACTTGGTCTTTGTTGCGGTCTCACTTGGTCTTTGTTGCGGTCTCACTTGGTCTTTGTTGCGGTCTCACTTGGTCTTTGTTGCCGTCTCACTTGGTCTTTGTTGCGGTCTCACTTGGTCTTTGTTGCGGTCTCACTTGGTCTTTGTTGTGGTCTCACTTGGTCTTTGTTGCGGTCTCACTTGGTCTTTGTTGCGGTCTCACTTGGTCTTTGTTGCGGTCTCACTTGGTCTTTGTTGCGGTCTCACTTGGTCTTTGTTGCGGTCTCACTTGGTCTTTGTTGCGGTCTCACTTGGTCTTTGTTGCGGTCTCACTTGGTCTTTGTTGCAGTGTCACTTGGTCTTTGTTGCAGTCTCACTTGGTCTTTGTTGCAGTCTCACTTGGTCTTTGTTGCAGTCTCACTTGGTCTTTGTTGCAGTGTCACTTGGTCTTTGTTGCAGTGTCACTTGGTCTTTGTTGCAGTCTCACTTGGTCTTTGTTGCCGTCTCACTTGGTCTTTGTTGCGGTCTCACTTGGTCTTTGTTGCGGTCTCACTTGGTCTTTGTTGCGGTCTCACTTGGTCTTTGTTGCCGTCTCACTTGGTCTTTGTTGCGGTCTCACTTGGTCTTTGTTGTGGTCTCACTTGGTCTTTGTTGTGGTCTCACTTGGTCTTTGTTGCGGTCTCACTTGGTCTTTGTTGCGGTCTCACTTGGTCTTTGTTGCGGTCTCACTTGGTCTTTGTTGCGGTCTCACTTGGTCTTTGTTGGGTCTCACTTGGTCTTGTTGGTCTCACTTGGTCTTTGTTGGGTCTCACTTGGTCTTTGTTGTGGTCTCACTTGGTCTTTGTTGCGGTCTCACTTGGTCTTTGTTGCGGTCTCACTTGGTCTTTGTTGCGGTCTCACTTGGTCTTTGTTGCGGTCTCACTTGGTCTTTGTTGCGGTCTCACTTGGTCTTTGTTGCGGTCTCACTTGGTCTTTGTTGCGGTCTCACTTGGTCTTTGTTGCGGTCTCACTTGGTCTTTGTTGCGGTCTCACTTGGTCTTTGTTGCGGTCTCACTTGGTCTTTGTTGCGGTCTCACTTGGTCTTTGTTGCGGTCTCACTTGGTCTTTGTTGCGGTCTCACTTGGTCTTTGTTGCGGTCTCACTTGGTCTTTGTTGCGGTCTCACTTGGTCTTTGTTGCGGTCTCACTTGGTCTTTGTTGCCGTCTCACTTGGTCTTTGTTGCCGTCTCACTTGGTCTTTGTTGCCGTCTCACTTGGTCTTTGTTGCGGTCTCACTTGGTCTTTGTTGCGGTCTCACTTGGTCTTTGTTGCGGTCTCACTTGGTCTTTGTTGCGGTCTCACTTGGTCTTTGTTGTGGTCTCACTTGGTCTTTGTTGCCGTCTCACTTGGTCTTTGTTGCGTCTCACTTGGTCTTTGTTGCAGTCTCACTTGGTCTTTGTTGCCGTCTCACTTGGTCTTTGTTGCGTCTCACTTGGTCTTTGTTGCAGTCTCACTTGGTCTTTGTTGCAGTCTCACTTGGTCTTTGTTGCAGTTCACTTGGTCTTTGTTGCAGTCTCACTTGGTCTTTGTTGCAGTTCACTTGGTCTTTGTTGCAGTGTCACTTGGTCTTTGTTGCAGTCGTCATTGGTCTTTGTTGCGTCTCACTTGGTCTTTGTTGCAGTGTCACCTGGTCTTTGTTGCGGTCTCACTTGGTCTTTGTTGCAGCTCACTTGGTCTTTGTTGTGGTCTCACTGGTCTTTGTTGCCGTCTCACTTGGTCTTTGTTGCGGTCTCACTTGGTCTTTGTTGGGTCTCACTTGGTCTTTGTTGTGGTCTCACTTGGTCTTTGTTGGGTCTCACTTGGTCTTTGTTGCAGTCTCACTTGGTCTTTGTTGCCGTCTCACTTGGTCTTTGTTGCAGTCTCACTTGGTCTTTGTTGCAGTCTCACTTGGTCTTTGTTGCAGTCTCACTTGGTCTTTGTTGCGGTCTCACTTGGTCTTTGTTGCGGTCTCACTTGGTCTTTGTTGTGGTCTCACTTGGTCTTTGTTGTGGTCTCACTTGGTCTTTGTTGCAGTCTCACTTGGTCTTTGTTGTGGTCTCACTTGGTCTTTGTTGCCGTCTCACTTGGTCTTTGTTGCCGTCTCACTTGGTCTTTGTTGCGGTCTCACTTGGTCTTTGTTGCGGTCTCACTTGGTCTTTGTTGCCGTCTCACTTGGTCTTTGTTGCCGTCTCACTTGGTCTTTGTTGCCGTCTCACTTGGTCTTTGTTGCCGTCTCACTTGGTCTTTGTTGCGGTCTCACTTGGTCTTTGTTGGGTCTCACTTGGTCTTTGTTGCAGATGCTGTTGAAACAGTTGAAAGGAGACGCCATTCACAAGTCGTCATTGGTGCTTGATATTGTAGCATCTCTTCTCTTAGCCACCAGGTGTCCCCTTGCTCCACAACATCGGTCAAGCCTCATAAATGCGGTAAGAATTTTTTTTATTATTTTAGTTTTTATCGTTATTAGTATTTAATTAATTCTATACATTTTTTACTAAGATATGATCATTCGTTTTCAAACAGTAATAATGCGAACACACAAGAAATACCAAATTGACATGGTATAATTATATGGGTGATCATTTCTTTGAGACACCAACAAATTATGTTCAAGTGGGTGTTGGTTTTAAATGTTTTCACAGCATTTTAAGCAGACGTGAAATAAAATATGAAACAAATTGATGAATCAGCCGTGTATATGTATTTATTTGTCAATGTTGTGCATTTTTCATATTGGTTTGGAATTTATGAGAGGACTGCCATTTATGATGCAGCTTCAGTTTCGTTATCTTGTGAATTTCAGCATCTACAGCCGACACATGACAACTTACTTTTACTCTTATTGTAGGCATTTAGCAGCAGTTACAGTCGCAGGGAGGTGTTTAATTTCATCAGACGTCTCTTTGGACTGCCACTATTTGAAAAGGTACGCAGAGAGAGAGAGAGAGCTCAGTGCTAGAGTTTTCTTTTGCAAATTTGATCTGAGGGTTTCAGTCAAATGAAGTTAAACTGTGTTAGCAAGGCTTACAGCAGCATATTCTTTGCTATTGAAACCACTTGGATATGTTGATTGGTGATTGTAGCCGCTGGCTGGTTATTTTACCGCTAAGACCTTTGATGGTATCAGTGTATAAGTAGGAAGACCATCAGGCTTGTTTTCTAATTTTTACACAAATAAAACAAATACATGATAGATAACACCCTAACTTAATTTACACATATGCAGGAAATGGGAAATGCATAATAGGAAATATATAAAACTAGCCAACATACCCAATGATGTTTGGGGGGAAAGGCATTCTCCCGTTTAAAAATTGCAATAGATTGTTTCACCATGTCCCAGAAATAGATCACATGTTCATACATACGATGTAACAAAATGCTAATGTGTGGCGCTCAGAGATGGTGACTGTGTTAAGCGGTGATTTTCAAATACCTTGGGTCGGTTTCACAGAGCCACGTAACTTTACACACAATTATGTGGTCTACTGGTTGCAGGTAACAGCCACTAGTTGATGGAGCTTGCGGTCGGTTTCATGAGACCAATTTAACATTCTAATTAAGTTACAGTGGGGAATCCCTGCATTTGTGGTGTGTCTGGACACCAGGGCTTTGTGCCACATGGTGGACACATGGATGTTAACTGTTAAGGCAGTTTGCAGTTTACAAACTTTAAATGTGTCTGATGATCTAAAATGAACTACAAACACACATGTGACACCATTTACACTGTCACTTTTGAGGCATAATTGACAATATCTATGGTTTTGGAAGAGCTATTTTTCCTCCTTCATTTTTTTACCCGTTCACCCATATTTCTACCCGTCCACAACGGTTTTTACCCATCCAAATGACGGGTGGATGGGTCTCTACATAAATTATGCTCGACACCCTTTTTTCTTTAGCTGCCACCTTTGTCATTCGTATACGAAATGCCAAGCCATGATGAATGTAAAGGACATCCAGTGTCAACATTATGTGTTGCTTGATGCTGGATATCATTGTTTTCCAAATCTTGGTTTTTATTTCCTGTTTTCATCACCAGGACCTGCTGCCTGCGACCCTGCGCTACTGTCACGACTGTGTCATGAAGATTGACTGTGTCACCACTGGAGGTGACAGCCCCACGGAGGACGTCTTGTATTTGTTGCTGGCCCTGCTACAGCACAAGGTGCCGACAGAGGGTGACAGTCAGACCCCTGCTGGATACCCCCTTGACTTCACCCCTGTCATAAACAGGTATGCTGCATTGTACAGCCCTCAAATGAGTGATTTTGTTGCTGCTTACTACATTTGATGTTTTTCATGAATGTAGTTAAACTCTGTTGTATATATTTCATTTATTTTTATTATTAGTTTGCAATATTATTTGGCATGACAGTGATGACACAAATAGATTGTGTTTAGGATGACAACTATGAACTATGTCCTGTTGGTGTAACATTGAAACGATCAACCTTGCAAATGTGTCAGTTTAATTTGTCAACGTTAAAATGGTTGTTCTGTTTGTCAGTAATTGTTTTAATAAACCAAAATAGTGTAACATACGTCAAATTAGTTGACCCAAAATGTTTTGCCAAGGGTGTCACGTAAGTTCTTTCTTCTGTCAGGGGTGCCACATGATTCTTTCTTGTTCTGTCATGGGTGCCACGTGATTCTTTCATGTTTTCACGGGGTGCCACATGATTCTTTCTTGTTCTGTCAGGGGTGCCATATAATTCTTTCATGTTCTGTCAGGGGTGCCACATCATTCTTTCATGTTTGTCAGTGGTGCCACATCATTCTTTCATGTTCTGTCAGGGGTGCCAAATCATTCTTTCATGTTCTGTCAGGGGTGCCACATCATTCTTTCATGTTCTGTCAGGGGTGCCTCATCATTCTTTCATGTTCTGTCAGGGGTGCCACATCATTCTTTCATGTTCTGCCAGGGTTGCCACATCATTCTTTCATGTTCTGCCAGGGTTGCCACATCATTCTTTCATGTTCTGTCAGGGCTGCCACATCATTCTTTCATGTTCTGTCAGGGGTGCCACATCATTCTTTCATGTTCTGCCAGGGTTGCCACATCATTCTTTCATGTTCTGCCAGGGTTGCCACATCATTCTTTCATGTTCTTTCAGGACTGCCACATCATTCTTTCATGTTCTGTCAGCGGTGCCTCATCATTCTTTTATGTTCTATCAGGGGTGCCACATCATTCTTTCATGTTCTGTCAGGGCTGCCACATCATTCTTTCATGTTCTGTCAGGGGTGCCTCACCATTCTTTCATGTTCTGTCAGGGGTGCCACATCATTCTTTCATGTTCTGCCAGGGTTGCCACATCATTCTTTTATGTTCTGCCAGGGTTGCCACATCATTCTTTCATGTTCTTTCAGGACTGCCACATCATTCTTTCATGTTCTGTCAGGGGTGCCTCATCATTCTTTCATGTTCTGTCAGGGGTGCCACATCATTCTTTCATGTTCTGCCAGGGTTGCCACATCATTCTTTCATGTTCTGTCAGGGGTGCCACATCATTCTTTCATGTTCTGCCAGGGTTGCCACATCATTCTTTCATGTTCTGCCAGGGTTGCCACATCATTCTTTCATGTTCTGCCAGGGTTGCCACACCATTCTTTCATGTTCTATCAGGGGTGCCACATCATTCTTTCATGTTCTGTCAGGGCTGCCACATCATTCTTTCATGTTCTGTCAGGGGTGCCTCATCATTCTTTTATGTTCTGTCAGGGGTGCCTCATCATTCTTTTATGTTCTGTCAGGGCTGCCACATCATTCTTTCATGTTCTGTCAGGGGTGCCTCATCATTCTTTCATGTTCTGTCAGGGGTGCCACATCATTCTTTCATGTTCTGCCAGGGTTGCCACATCATTCTTTCATGTTCTTTCAGGACTGCCACATCATTCTTTCATGTTCTGTCAGCGGTGCCTGATCATTCTTTTTTGTTCTGTCAGGGATGTCACATCATTCTTTCATGTTCTATCAGGGGTGTCACATCATTCTTTCATGTTCTGTCAGGGTGGCCTCGTCATTCTTTCATGTTCTGTCAGGGGTGCCACATCATTCTTTCATGTTCTGTCAGGGGTGACACACCATTCTTTCATGGTGTTTTGTTAGGGGTGCCACATCATTCTTTCATGTTCTGTCAGGGATGACACATCATTCTTTCATGTTCTGTCAGTGGTGCCACATCATTCTTTCATGTTCTGCAGGGCTACCACATAATTCTTTCATGTCCTGTCAGGGGTGACACATCATTCTTTCATGGTTTTTGTTAGGGGTGACACATCATTCTTTCATGGTGTTTTGTTAGGGGTGTCACATCCATCATCCATGTAGTAAACTGTTCTGAACCATTTCAGAGGACCAGCATCAACCAGGCACTCGTCCAGATCATTCCCTACTTGGGTGGTCAGTGAACTGGACCGACTGAGTGGTCAGTTGTCAGACTTGGACACACTGTGGGCCCTCCTACATTGTCTGCCCCACCTCCAGCCACTGGACACTGTCCTGGCACTGGACAGTTTGACCAAGGTCTTCACACAGCTGCAGATGAAGTTAGGAGATGACCAGTTGTGTTGTCCACCCTCCGTCATCAGTGAGTGACCGTTGGAATGTCCACATGTTGTCATGTGACCACTGAGACATGGTCAAAGATGCATTCCTATGTTATGTATTTTAATAACAATTATTAATTTGTTAGATTAACAAATAAGATACTAATACTTGTGTATATTTTGAGGCTTCTTTTGGTTAATCTCTACAAACTTATTTTCATTATATGTATGTATATATATATATATATACATACATACATACATACATACATACATACATACATACATACATACATACATACATATATACATACATACACATACACATATATATATGTATACATATATACATATATCTTATGGCAATGACAACATCTGGATGTATATGTGATTTTGAAATGGCATTAATAATACCATACCCTGATCAATTGATTAAATCATCAAATTTTATGACATAATATCAGCAATACTACATTTCACTTACGTCAGCAGATGATGCCTCTTGAAGTAATGTTAGCAATGCAATATTGGTTAAAATATTCCCTTATTATTAATATATTTTTACTTCTGAATTCCTTTTTGTTTAGGGTCATGTAGAAATAAAAATATTGGTGACTAAAGAAAGAACAAGTTAGATGGTTGATGCTTCGAGGATTTTGACATGTGGCAGCCATAGAACGAACAAAAGGGGTAGCCTTGCATTTTTCTTGGCAGCTGTTTTAGTTACGACCAAGACGACTGACTTCCTGTTGTTTCAGAGTCGAGTCTGTGTGTGTTGTTTGAATGTCTCTCTACACTGCACCAACTACATGAGTCAGTCACCTTCTACAAGACTGTCTCCCTCACCTTCATCATTTCACTCGTACGGTGAGACATTTGATTTCTTTCGGGATGTCGTTGTGATTACGTTAATGTATTACTAAATTGTACAGATTCCTGGTAGTTACTGCGCACTGACTGCTTGGACAGATGCAAACAAATATACTGTATTTGTTCTATTAAGTGTACAGTACACATGGAAAATTCTTAGCGAAACACTTCTTTGATAGAGACAAAATGGTGGCGCCACCTAGTGACATAGTTTTATTATTTCCAAGCAGGCAGAGACACCAAACTTGTCTTGTTGGCGTATTGGCCAACATTCCTGGTGCAATCAAACGGTCAGCTCCTGTAGTAAACTAACTCGGTGCCACTGACATCCCATAACATACAAGCTGGATGGTGGCCAATGGCAGTATATAAATTGCCTAGAAATGATTTATCCAGATGTGTGTGGTCAGAGGGGTCAGAGGTCACAGATGCTGGTGGCACATTCTGATGTTTTCACGGGTTCAGTGGTGGACTGGAAGTAATTACAATAAATGATCTGATATGATATGTTTTGTCATAGAAGTAGACATAGATCGATGTCAGGCACTGCTGAAAAAGAGGTGTATTTTTGCAATGCCATTGTTATTGTAGTCATGATAAAGATTACTTTAGCAATGTAATTGATTACTACACTTACAGCAATAGCAAGTGTCTGTATTTCTTTCCATCACTAAGTGTGATTAAGCCATCTGTGGTATGAAGTGAGGAACAAATGTGTAGCATACAGGTGTATCAGTAGCAGCCAATATATGATACCTACCTGGAATACCGGTAGACATATGATAGACATTCCTGGGATTACCTGTGGTAAACATACCTGGGATTACTTGTAATAAACATACCTGGGAATACCTGTAATAGATATACCTGATATTACCTGTAACAAACATGTACCTTGGATTACCCGTAAAAGACATGCCTGGAATTACATGTAATAAACGTATGGGATTACCTGTAATATATATATATACCAGGAAAACCTGTAACATGCATACCTGGGATTATATGTAATATACATACCAGGAATACCTGTAATAAACATACCTGGGATTACCTGTAATGTAATATATATATATATATATATATATATATATATTACCTGTAATAAACATACCTGATTACCTGTAATATATATAAATATATATTAACCTGTAATATACATACCTGGGATTACCTGTAATATATATATATATATATATATATATATATAATATATATATTTGGGATTACCTGTAATATATATATATATATATCTGAGATTACCTGTAATAATCATACCTGGGATTACCTGTTGCAGTCGGTGGCCGTCTAGTGTGCCATGTCTGAGGGTTGCCCACCTGTACTTCAGCAACGCTGATGGTGACACGAGGAATGATCTCCTCTCTGAAGACACTTTCAGACAGCTGTTTCAACCAATGCAGGAAAACCTGTCGTCACCATACTCACAGGTATTGTTGGGGATAGCTGGGAGCTTGTTGTTGCAGAGGGCAGTTCTGTAGTTTCAGTTTGGTTGGTATTATAGGTTATGTTTATTAGATCTGCAACAACAAACAATTTGACAATGATGTCATTGGCCAGTTGCAGTGTTGCTCTTTAGCATAGCATCGAAAATCAAAATGTAGCTAAAATGTTTAACCATTACAAATCGTCATTGTATATTTAGACGCCTAGACATAAATAATGAAATTATCAGCAGTCTAAATGAAACAAAACATCCTTTTAACATTCAGTTTACATATATTGGTCACTCCTCTGCATGTTTTATTAGCTATAGTTAATAAATAACGCCATTCTAGCCATTTAGAGGCACACTATAGCAGCAGTAAATGATCAAACATTTAAAATAGAAAGTGAGTCTATATATAGCAATAAATTAATCTGAATATATTGATAATAAAACAAAGAATAATTCCAATAAATAGTAGTATAATATACTGGAAGCTAAAAAGAATAATAATAAAAAATGGACAGACATAACTGCATGATATACTCGGAGGGAGCGAAAGTGGTGGATCGAGAGACAGACACGTGTGTGCGGTGGGTAAAAGAAGCCATCTGGATTAAAAAGACTACCAGTTATGAAGAGAGACACAGGGGGGCTAAAGACTCAGTCACTGTTTGGGACAGTCTGCTTACTACGCCATCTGGCGAGCAGTAGAGATACTGTTTATGATGAATGCCACCGATGTTGGTCGAAACGTTGATGTGTAAGTAAACGTGTTAGTTGTGAAAGAAAAAAATTGTTAAACAATAATAAAATTGTTTGTAAAAAGCAGCACGGAAAAATTTAATTTGTTGCAAATTTGTAGGATGTCTGAGAACATTAAGTAAACAAAAGACATTTGACATGTTCTAGGTCCGGCAGCTGACGCTGGAGATCTTCTGTCAGTTCAGTTTACCTATGCCCTGTCTGGACGAGATGCAGGTAAACCACTTCTTTCTCCACACGCAGAATATTTAATTAATAATTGATCGAAGTAACCAAACAAACGGACATTTTGCCAAAAAAAATTAACAATCGATTGAAGTAATCAAACGTGTTGATGGAAGTATTTTATTGTCATACATTACTTTTCAGAAATAATTGTCAGTATTTGAAGAGGTTAGATTGATGTGTTAACTTATAGGTAATTTTGGTTAAGTGGGTGGTTAGATACTAGTGAATTATTAAAGTAACTTAATCAAACCAGATGAGTGGAAAAATCTTGATTTGGTACTTGGCAGTCACCTTGAATTTTGATACAACTACTTTAGTCACGGTTTTTTAAATAATGTGACCTATTGACCCCCAATTGCTTTCCCCACCAGGGTGTCTCCCAGCCGGGTGTGTTTCGGATCTGTCTGGAGGCAGAGCAAGTGCCCCTCAGTGTCCAGACGTCAAGGGACAAACTCTTGCATATACGCAAGCTGGACGCAGACGTTGTGGTCAACCAGCTGCCCCTTGGGGCATACAGCCAGGTACGTCTGTCTCTTGGGTCATACAGTCAGGTATGTCTGTCTCTTGGGTCATACAGTCAGGTATGTCTGTCTCTTGGGTCATACAGTCAGGTACGTCTGTCTCTTGGGTCATACAGTCAGGTACGTCTGTCTCTTGGGTCATACAGTCAGGTACGTCTGTCTCTTGGGTCATACAGTCAGGTACGTCTGTCTCTTGGGTCATACAGCCAGGTACGTCTGTCTCTTGGGTCATACAGCCAGGTACGTCTGTCTCTTGGGCCATACAGCCAGGTACGTCTGTCTCTTGGGCCATACAGTCAGGTACGTCTGTCTCTTGGGTCATACAGTCAGGTACGTCTGTCTCTTGGGTCATACAGCCAGGTACGTCTGTCTCTTGGGTCATACAGCCAGGTACGTCTGTCTCTTGGGTCATACAGCCAGGTACGTCTGTCTCTTGGGCCATACAGTCAGGTACGTCTGTCTCTTGGGTCATACAGTCAGGTACGTCTGTCTCTTGGGCCATACAGTCAGGTACGTCTGTCTCTTGGGTCATACAGTCAGGTACGTCTGTCTCTTGGGTCATACAGCAGGTACGTCTGTCTCTTGGGCCATACAGCCAGGTACGTCTGTCTCTTGGGCCATACAGTCAGGTACGTCTGTCTCTTGGGTCATACAGTCAGGTACGTCTGTCTCTTGGGCCATACAGCCAGGTACGTCTGTCTCTTGGGTCATACAGTCAGGTACGTCTGTCTCTTGGGTCATACAGTCAGGTACGTCTGTCTCTTGGGCCATACAGCCAGGTACGTCTGTCTCTTGGGCCATACAGCCAGGTACGTCTGTCTCTTGGGTCATACAGTCAGGTACGTCTGTCTCTTGGGCCATACAGTCAGGTACGTCTGTCTCTTGGGCCATACAGTCAGGTACGTCTGTCTCTTGGGTCATACAGTCAGGTACGTCTGTCTCTTGGGCCATACAGCCAGGTACGTCTGTCTCTTGGGTCATACAGTCAGGTACGTCTGTCTCTTGGGCCATACAGCCAGGTACGTCTGTCTCTTGGGCCATACAGTCAGGTACGTCTGTCTCTTGGGCCATACAGTCAGGTACGTCTGTCTCTTGGGCCATACAGTCAGGTACGTCTGTCTCTTGGGTCATACAGTCAGGTACGTCTGTCTCTTGGGCCATACAGCCAGGTACGTCTGTCTCTTGGGCCATACAGTCAGGTACGTCTGTCTCTTGGGTCATACAGTCAGGTACGTCTGTCTCTTGGGTCATACAGTCAGGTACGTCTGTCTCTTGGGTCATACAGTCAGGTACGTCTGTCTCTTGGGTCATACAGTCAGGTACGTCTGTCTCTTGGGTCATACAGTCAGGTACGTCTGTCTCTTGGGTCATACAGTCAGGTACGTCTGTCTCTTGGGTCATACAGTCAGGTACGTCTGTCTCTTGGGCCATACAGTCAGGTACGTCTGTCTCTTGGGTCATACAGCCAGGTACGTCTGTCTCTTGGGTCATACAGTCAGGTACGTCTGTCTCTTGGGTCATACAGTCAGGTACGTCTGTCTCTTGGGTCATACAGTCAGGTACGTCTGTCTCTTGGGCCATACAGTCAGGTACGTCTGTCTCTTGGGCCATACAGTCAGGTACGTCTGTCTCTTGGGCCATACAGTCAGGTACGTCTGTCTCTTGGGTCATACAGTCAGGTACGTCTGTCTCTTAGGTCATACAGCATACGTCTGTCTCTTGGGCCATACAGTCAGGTACGTCTGTCTCTTGGGCCATACAGTCAGGTACGTCTGTCTCTTGGGCCATACAGTCAGGTACATCTGTCTCTTGGGCCATACAGTCAGGTACGTCTGTCTCTTGGGCCATACAGTCAGGTACGTCTGTCTCTTGGGTCATACAGTCAGGTACGTCTGTCTCTTGGGCCATACAGCCAGGTACATCTGTCTCTTGGGCCATACAGTCAGGTACATCTGTCTCTTGGGCCATACAGCCAGGTACGTCTGTCTCTTGGGCCATACAGCCAGGTACGTCTGTCTCTTGGGCCATACAGTCAGGTACGTCTGTCTCTTGGGCCATACAGCCAGGTACATCTGTCTCTTGGGCCATACAGCCAGGTACATCTGTCTCTTGGGCCATACAGTCAGGTACATCTGTCTCTTGGGCCATACAGTCAGGTACGTCTGTCTCTTGGGCCATACAGTCAGGTACGTCTGTCTCTTGGGCCATACAGTCAGGTACATCTGTCTCTTGGGCCATACAGTCAGGTACATCTGTCTCTTGGGTCATACAGTCAGGTACGTCTGTCTCTTGGGTCATACAGTCAGGTAAGTCTGTCTCTTGGGTCATACAGTCAGGTACGTCTGTCTCTTGGGCCATACAGTCAGGTACGTCTGTCTCTTGGGCCATACAGTCAGGTACGTCTGTCTCTTGGGCCATACAGTCAGGTACGTCTGTCTCTTGGGCCATACAGTCAGGTACATCTGTCTCTTGGGTCATACAGTCAGGTACGTCTGTCTCTTGGGTCATATAGCCAAGTACGTCTGTCTGTTGGGTCATACAGTCAGGTACGTCTTTCTCTTGGGTCATACATTCAGGTATGTCTGTCTCTTGGGTCATACATTCGTGTACGTCTTTCTCTTGGGTCATACAGTCAGGTAAGTCTGTCTCTTGGGTCATACAGTCAGGTACGTCTGTCTCTTGGGTCATACAGTCAGGTACGTCTGTCTCTTGGGTCATACAGTCAGGTACGTCTTTCTCTTGGGTCATACATTCAGGTACGTCTGTCTCTTGGGTCATACAGTCAGGTACGTCTGTCTCTTGGGTCATACTGTGATAGGAAGAAGAAGGCACAGTCAAGACAATGTGGCATCAGACCTTATTAAAATTTTGGTGTGATGTGTGAGTTTAGCCATGCATTTTTCCATGGGACAGATATGTAACATTTTTGTATCCTTCACTTGAAAGTTTGGTACTGTGGAACTCCTCATGAACGACCACCCTGTTTAACGACCACCCACTTTTTATGACTGTTTTTTCACTTACGGACTGTCTACGCTGTATAAATGAACCTTCATCAACGACCACCCGGCAAACGCGACCAGCGACTACAGCAATTTGACTTTTACCCCTGACGAACGACCACCCGATAGGTGGCCAGCACATTTTTTAACCTAAATTTCGCAACGAACTCTTATTAAACGCGTGACTAACGGGGCACAGACGTGCATAATGCCACAAAAACAAAAAATCGCATGATAATGACCATTCATTTTGGCGATCTTTTACTTTCTGACCGAACTTTGAAAATGACAACTAACAGCTGCTAGACTTTCCTCACATATCTTATATATTTATAAACATACACTATGGTATAAAATTTAATCACTTACATTATTGAAACAAATAAAATTCACTAAACAGACTCGCGTAAGAACTCACCGGCAAGACATCATGGCGGACATGGACATCGTCGATGGCTACGCATAGCTCTGTGATTACTGTAATATACATATTGTGTATGATTAAAGTTTAGAAACTTAGGCTAAGTTTTAGGTTAGTTTAGGATAAAACCGGAATCCAGATTTAGCGACACCGCGATAAAATATCGACGTAATGCCACGGTAATCTACGGCCTACGCGTAACCGCTGCCGGCGATGTCGACTTTAGTTTAGCACGATTTTGATTTGTGAATTTTATTCTTCACAGGAATTTTAATGATTTCATTTGATGACCTAGCAATACAATGTAATATGAGTTATTAGAGGGGAAGTTTCTCGGCTGGAAAGAACAATAAAATGGCGACCACGGTGCAATTAACCAGACGCCGTGAGGTGGCAGCACTTAGCCCCTCAGACTGAATTTGAAATAAATTAAATGAGGATACTTTTTATCAGATAATATTATTTATAAAAAACAATTCCAAATTAAACTTATACTGAAACATGTCACACATAAAATAAACAGAATAGATAATTTTGTTGTTCTTAATGTGTTGTCTACTTTTTTTAAACTTTTTTGTGTGTATTTCACTACTTAGCATTTTATCGCAGGCATACATGCTATGTGGACATTACTTATTATGATATGCGTAAATGTATGAATTAATCCAAAACATCAAAGTAACCAAACCCCTCATGAGAGACCACCCCTCTTTTAAGACCGCTCCACTCCGCTTTGGGGGGGCGGTCGTAAATGAGGGGTTCTACTGTACACATGGTCAATGGCATTAACAAGGAGAAGTTAAGTAAAATGTGATCCAACTTCGTCTAGAAGACTTACTTAATTAATTATAGCATTATTAATTATAGCATTATTAGTGAAATCATAGCATACCGTAGCATCATTTGTAGCTTGTGTGCACAGTTCGTTGACCCCGTTTACTTGTTTGTGTTGCCTGTAGGTGGCACTGCGATACCTTCTCGGAATGTCCGCGTCAACTTCAAGATGTTGTGGCAGCCTGTGATGGAGCTCATCAAGTCACATGCCGATCACATGACCCGGGAAGAATTCTGGGATGTCTTTGGGAAACACCTCGATATGGCGGCTGATTTGTCTGGTGAGGTCCGATTGTATGATTTCTGTTATGTGGTTGTCGAGACAAACGTACTGCCCAATCTCAAAATCGATAAGCAATATTCCAGTTGTCAACAGATGGATGATATCCCAGCGGGCTATGGGGGGGGGGGTAAAACAAGCAAGGTTGTAAAGGTAAGTTTTTTAATAATTGCAGAGCTGGGTAGAAGTTTCAGCTGATTTCTATTGTTAGTTTTTACTGTGTAAACAAAACGTCAGTCAGAACTAGACGATTGAAGCTGGAAAGGATTTCTTATAGAAGTAAACAATGAATGTAATTACACTGGCTGTTTAGATTTAGATGAAAGTGTCTGGTGTGTAACAGTACAGATCTCAAACAGTATTTGAATTCCTTGTTGATTAAGTTTTTATCAGGAGTATGGTTCACACCATAAAGAAGTTTTCATAATATGCATATTTTATTTTATTGTTACAATACGGTAGGGGATATTTACAGAAAAAGTTTACATTATAGCAAACGTTATTTTTCATTACTCTAGAAAACTGTTTTTCGTCTGTGTTATCTGGTTGAAGAAGAAGAAAAATTCCCCACAAGTTTGTCACGGAATGATGTCTCAAAAACATCTGATATTGTATGGAGTTTCTACGAAATCTATCTGTGGTTCCTATCATTCGTGTCTGCCCATAATCCCGATGGTTTCTCACAGAGAGATCACTCACGCAGCCAAAACAACACGGCAGGCGACAGAGTGTGACCAACACGAGTCAAGTAGAAGACAAGTCTGATGATAAAATGACCTTCGACCTGTCCGAGTTGTTTGGTCACTACCAGGTGGCGCTGGTGAATCAGACGGAGAACCCTGACTATGCGAACGTGCGACAGTTGTTGTGGCAGACGATGCTTCTTTTCCCGGGCATCTGTGAGACAAAGACCCGCATCATTTCTCCGCTTCTCTTCCGGTTTATCGAGTAAGTCTTATTTTCACGTATAATCTAACTGCAGTCAAGGGTCGTGAACCTCATTTGCATTTTCAAGGTGTTTGTAAAGACATGAATTTTCCATATGGATTGCATAATAGCTATCACAACGACTTTATATTTATATGCCTCTTAACACTTAATACATTTTTTATTTAAGTTAGTTTGCTAATGACTTTGCACAGGTTTTTGCCCAGTGAACAACAATTTTATAGGATATGCATTCAGGTGACTCATTGACAGTCAGTATATATCGATTGGTAGCAAAAATACATAACTTTAACTACATGTAACAAAAATACATAGATTTTACCCACACATAAATGTAAATATGAAAAAGCATTCAAATTAAGGAGAATGGTTGAGAAATAAGATGCTAGTTGCCAATATGTCAGAAAATACTAAATGAAAACAATATTTTAAAATAATCCTACCTTGACCTCTAAATGACAGCTGACTGGAGACTTCAATCAGCTGTCATTTCACCTGAATTCACTTTTTCCAACCCTTCTGGTCACCCTTTTCCACCATTCCCCCCACACTTTTGCAGCAATGAGCATCGACCGACGGACATCAACGTGGCCCAGATGCAGGACGTGCGTCGCTGTCAAGGTGACACGACTAACGTCGATGTCAATGACACTCAAGATGATGATGATGTCGTGGAACCAACTGACCAATCAGACGAGAGTGCAGTAGGCACAGAATGGAGACGGGCATCAAATAAGTGAGTTGTGGTCACAGGGTTGTTTTGGAGGCTTGGTCAATTGGGTGGCTATTCCTCTGTATGTACACAACAGATGAGTAGCATGTGGTGTGTTAAATACTGTGGTGTTTGATAAGTAAATTCTGCTATGTTGACACTTTAAAGTTTGTTAAAGTTGCTGAAGAAAAAGAAAGACATCATCCGATGGGGCGATCCCGTTTTCACCTTTTATCCATACCTTGAAAGGAATATAATAACATACCTGAATGACATATCACAGAATAACTCTACCAAGCAGAGCTCCTAACCATACCTGTCAGCCATGTTTTCGTATTTGACCTTTCACCCTGTCGTAACCTCTGACCTGACCTAGTTGTTGCGTTTCTGTGTTTCAGGACACTTGTGGTTCATCTGACTCTTTTCTCCAAGTTCAAGCAACCCAAGTCGGTTTACTTGGAACCCAAGTTGTCATCCCTCTATTATGACGTGAGCATAAACATGTGTGACAAAGTAAAATAGATTGATGTAATGTTACATCGCATTTCATTCTGTTCAGTTTAAGTATTACATAATTTTTTACTGTACAGATTTCGTGTTTGTAATTAAAATAAAAAAGTATTCAACACCAAAAGCAGATGAACGTTTTTCTGAAGGTTTTTTGCCACAAGGAGTTTGTTTAACATGACCATAAATTTAATGTGATGATTTTAGTAGTCATTTGACCAATCACTGTTTGTTATTTCAGTTACTGCAGCATCCTGACGGGTCAGTTCAGAAGGTGGCATTTGATTGTATCATGACGTACAGTCACAAGTGTCTCACACCATACAGGTCGGTTGGACAAGTGTGTTCTCCAGTTAGGGACCAGTTATTTATTGACGCCATTCATTTCTCTATAGAGCATTGCTAGGGATCATTCCGTAGTTATTTTACGCAATGACTCGTGCAAGTTTAGAATTGAAATTGGCTGAATATATTAAAAGTTGACTGCTCCATTTTGCAGGCCCTTGGGAATGTGAGCCCTAAAATCCAAACCCTATAGGACACTGAACCCTTGTCCTGTGTCACTCTCTGGTTTCCCAGACAAACAAACCTGACATTCATGATTCATCTGTTCATTGTAATTGTATAGACCCTCTACACTTGCCAAAATATAGAAACTTTCCACAAATGTTTACCGAGACAAACACTCTGTTTCAGCATAATTTTATAGACATATTAAAGTGACAGAATTTATTTATGCTCATGAAACAATGCCTGCTCCCAGCACAGTGCAATAATTGCATTCGGAGACATGTCTCAGAATCGTATGTCTATTAGAAATATTTTGTTACAGTGAGAACTTTGAGCGACTTTTGGATGACAAAAGCTTCAAGAATGAGCTGGTGATGTTTAGCATTGCTGAGGAGAACTCGATCATCCTCAGTGAACATCGACCAGGGCTGATCCCAGTCCTCATGAGGTGGGATTGCTTCCTTGCATCTTATCATCCTTGATCGCATTGAAACTCTGTCGACAATGCATTGAGCACTGGAATAAATTGAGTGTTTTGCATTGCGTTAGCATAATGCTGCTTAATAACTGTGTTTAATAATAACTATATTTATTGTGTCTGGGTACAGTTATGGATATATTACATTTTAATTAATACATTAATAATTAAACTTAATAGCCAGGATAGTACTCTGATAATGAATGTTGTGTCACAGTCAGTAGACATGGTTCATATGTCCGTCTTGCTGACTTGTATTTTATTTCAAGAATCTTATTTTTTAATTTGATGTTTGTATGTTGTGTGTCTAATTAAATATGACATTAGAGTTTTTACTTTAGGTATCAGACCTGCCTAGATATGCTCACTTTTTGATCTTAAATGTACATCTATTTGTTGTTTACACTAGATGGTTATAGCGTAATTGAATTCGGTCTTATACAGTTTAACGTAATACAACCATCACGGTATCATTGAACTAAATGCTCTTCGGTTGACAATAATACAATGCAGTTGTGCAGTTGAAAAAAAAAAATTTTGTCTGTAAATTTCAAATATAAATGCAATGTAACTAACCAAGACCATGTGTCCCCCCATGTGTCTGGCGATCAGACTGCTGTATGGCAAGATGCAAGCGAAGTCCGGCAAGGACACGGCAGGCCACAAACATGTCCAGATGCGCAAGAACATGATCCTAAGGTTCCTGGCGGGGTCGCAACCCGGCGAGGTCAAGGTCTTCCTCGACCTTGTCTTCCACCCCTTCCTACACCTCGTATCAGGTGAGTGTTGTCACAGCATGTTGTCATTTAATGTTGTCATAATGTTGTCAAAGCACATTATCATACAATGTAGCCACATTGTATTGTCACTTCATGTCATCAAACTACATTGTCATATAATGTTGTCACACCACATTGTCATATAATATAGCGACGCCATATTGTCACATCATGTCATCAAACCACGTTGTTACACAATGTTGTCACACCACATTGTCACAGAATGTTCTTATACCACATTTTACACACCACGTTGTCACACCACGACACACAGCACATTGACTTGTAATACATTGTCACTTCATGTTGTCATGCCATGTTGTCACATGACATTGACACACCATGTTGTCACATCTCAATTATGCACTACATTGTTACAACACGTTTTCTTTCACGCGCCATGTTGTCACACACTGATGTCACAACACGACGTCACACCACGTCACGTAGCAAATTGGTTTGTGACACAGTACAAAATTGTCACATTGCACAACTTTGGCATATTTTCAAGTAACACAATACAAAACTCAAGTGCAACACTGACAAAATATCAGGTCACAGGTTGTCATACATCGTCACTTTGAATTACATTGTCACAAAACAAGAGTGAGCTCAGTGTGATGTCAGTTACTTTTCATACATTGTCACCATCTGCTGTTGTCTTCCTCAGATGATGTCAACACAAAGGTGAAAGAGCTGACAGATCATGTCGATCTGTCACAGATCATTCCCATCAAGAAACAGCAGGGGTAAGTGGCTTGGATGTTGAGCATAGTGGCACAGTGATTAGAACAATCAATAAATTCCAGTTTCAGACTCGGTGTAAATGCATTCACTTTGTGTTGGTCCAGTTCACTAGGCTGTATGAATGAGTAGCTGGCTATAGACAGTGGTGGATATCTGGGTGTGTATGGTTTATGTGGTAATTGCAGTATGGCTGAATGCTTCCCAGAGAAGTCTAGGTGGTGTTAGATTTAACAGGTTTGCCCGGGACTTGAACTGCAGTGGATCTAGGATGTGACTATGGATGTACAAACACACACAGACACACACACATACACACATCCACTCACATTCGCATACGTGCGTCTCACACTCAGAACAAATGCACAACACACAATTACACAAATACAAACACACAGACGCACACGCACATACACATATGTGCGTCTCACTCTCAGAACACACTCACAACACATGCATAACACACACACACACACACACACACACACACACACACACACACACACACACACACACACACACACACACTCAAACACACACACTCAAAACACACACACACACACTCAAAACACACACACACTCACAACACACACACAAACACACACACACACACATACACACACATACGCATATGTGCATCTCACACTCACAACACACTCGCAACACATGCACAACACACGCACGCACGCACGCACGCCAACACACACACACACACACACACACACACACACACACACACACACACACACACACACACACAAGCTCGATATTGTCAGTTGCTCAACTGTTGTGTTGCGTCCAGTGTGGTCAGCACTATTGAAGTGGTCCTGAAGAAACTGGGTAGTCTCATTGAGGTCTACCTGCCCAATATCCTTCACATCCTTGTGTGCCTCGCCGCACTGTGCACACGCATGCTCGAGCAGAGACACCTGGTGGCAACGGGAGTAGTCAACTCGCTCAAGTCATTGCGGGCAGCGTTCATGACTCGCATTAATCAGGTAAAATAATGGTGGCATTTCACCGAAATAATCATGATGTTGTTTATACTCCGTGGTCTTCATTTAATGTAATGTTAATGGCTAATTGTTGATGTAATTAACATCACTGCTTACATCCAAATGACGGGAATTTTGTCTTGGCCAAGGCTGTTCACTCAAATATTGTGTAGTAAATCTTTATTCACCCAGTAGTTAGGCAAATAGATACTTCTATACGTTTAGCCTGCTACTAGCAACATTAGCCCAGTTCAAGTAATTTAGGCCCACTTCAGATATGTCAGCCCTTTGGTCATCGTGCTTATCTACAGCTGTCAGTTCTGTGGGAATTTATTGGTTCTTGGGTTTCTATGTTGTCTTTAATTTTATATTTACCATTTATAAAACTCAAAATGTTGCTTTATTGTCAGTTTTTATATGCGTCACATTTTTATTCCGATATTTTCTCTAATATGCTTCGTCGTGACGCCGACGTCCATATCTAATTACTGGTAGTTCTCGCAACAATCTCTCCAGTGACATTCGGAGAATCTCCTGAGTTACACTGCAGTTAATCGTGTACTCTCATGTAACAACTGTGTATGTAACCAAGTGAACTCGTCCATTCTTTCAGTTCTTCCAGTCGTTCCTCACCTATCCATACACAGCCAGCGAGGTGGACGCCATCTTCACGGCCCTTGTCTGGCCACAGGTCAGTGCAGGTCAGAGGTCACTTGGGGTCAAAGAGAGACGTCGTCATATTGTGTTCTTTGAATACGCTGCGTCAGTCTGATGGAAATTCTCGTGTCAGTATAGTTTTTCGGTAAACTGTAAAAATAACTTGAGAAATTAATAGCGTAAAAATATCTGGCGGTAATAGGAGCTATGTGTTTAGGAAAATATTTTACAAACAATTTCTATTTATAAAACTGCTTGAAGTGTGTGATGTAACATTCCATCGTTTATTCCTGTCAATTGAGATCCTACGTAGGTAACTGTGAGTTGCTTGTAGTTAAGCAGTGATTGTTCAGAGGGTAGTTGTGTAATTGTCCTCTGCGTGGTCTCGGTTGACAATGACACTGTTGTCTACAGGTGACAAAGTTGTCATATGAAGGTGTCTACAGTCCCACCAGTCTACTCAAGATCTTTGTCACGTGGAGTGGACAACCAAGGTAACTCATCTTCTCTTCCTCCTGCCAAAAGTTCAGCGCCAGGGCAACCCTGATACTGTTTTCCTTATTCTCCCACGCTGTCACATCCTCTGTTCCCACGCTGTCACATCCTCTGTTCCCACGCTGTCACATCCTCTGTCCCCACGTTGTCACATCCCCTGTTCCCACACTGTCACATCCCCTGTCCCCACGCTGTCACATGCCCTGTCCCCACGTTGTCACATCCCCTGTTCCCACGCTGTCACATCCCCTGTCCCCACGTTGTCACATCCCCTGTTCCCATGCTGTCACATCCCCTGTCCCTACACTGTCACATCCCCTGTTCCCACGCTGTCACATCCCCTGTCCCTACACTGTCACATCCTCTGTCCCCACGCTGTCACATCCTCTGTTCCCACGCTGTCACATCCTCTGTTCCCACACTGTCACATCCTCTGTCCCCACGCTGTCACATCCCCTGTTCCCACGCTGTCACATCCCCTGTCCCCACGCTGTCACATCCCCTGTCCCCACGCTGTCACATCCCCTGTCCCCACGCTGTCACATCCCCTGTCCCCTGTCCACCCCTTTTGTCATCATTTTCCTTTGCTCAAACCCACTCGAGTCTCACTTCATTCAGACATCCTAGTCTCATTCATAGTCATCCTAGTCTCATTCATAGTCACCCTCATCATAGTCATAGTCACCCTCATCACATTCATAGTCATCCTAGTCTCATTCATAGTCACCCTCATCATAGTCATAGTCACCCTCATCACATTCATAGTCATCCTAGTCTCATTCATAGTCACCCTCATCAAAAAGTCTTTAGCCCACCCCCTCATCACATTCATAGTCATCCTATCTCATTCATAGTCACCCTCATCACATTCATAGTCATCCTATCTCATTCATAGTCACCCTCATCACATTCATAGTCATCCTATCTCATTCATAGTCACCCTCATCACATTCATAGTCATCCTATCTCATTCATAGTCACCCTCATCACATTCATAGTCATCCTATCTCATTCATAGTCACCCTCATCACATTCATAGTCATCCTATCTCATTCATAGTCACCCTCATCACATTCATAGTCATCCTATCTCATTCATAGTCACCCTCATCACATTCATAGTCATCCTATCTCATTCATAGTCACCCTCATCACATTCATAGTCACCCTATCTCATTCATAGTCACCCTCATCACATTCATAGTCACCTATCTCATTCATGGTCACCCTCATCACATTCATAGTCATCCTATCTCATTCATAGTCACCCTCATAAATTCATAGTCATCCTATCTCATTCATAGTCACCCTCATCACATTCATAGTCATCCTAGTCTCATTCATAGTCACCCTCATCACATTCATAGTCATCCTAGTCTCATTCATATCCCCTCATCACATTCATAGTCATCCTATCTCATTCATAGTCACCCTCATCACATTCATAGTCATCCTATCTCATTCATAGTCACCCTCATCACATTCATAGTCATCCTAGTCTCATTCATAGTCACCCTCATCACATTCATAGTCATCCTAGTCTCATTCATAGTCACCCTCATCACATTCATAGTCATCCTAGTCTCATTCATAGTCACCCTCATCACATTCATAGTCATCCTAGTCTCATTCATAGTCACCTCTCACATTCATAGTCATCCTAGTCTCATTCATAGTCACCCTCATCACATTCATAGTCATCCAGTTCATTCATAGTCACCCTCATCACATTCATAGTCACCCTTCTCATTCATAGTCCCCCTACCCTTAACACCCATTATTCATGCACCCCCACTTCATATACCCTACTTTCATAGTCCCCTCTAACTGTCATCCAATTCATATCCCCCCTCATCAATTATAGATTTCTCATTCATATACCCTCCACATTCATATCATCCAGCCATTCTAGTACCCTCTCCATATAGTACCCTATTTTTCATAGTCCCCTCATACTTCATGTCATCCATTATTATAGTCCCCTATAATTATATCACCCTATCCTTTATGTCTCTCATTCATACATCCTATCCTTTATGCCCCCCACTTCATAGTCATCCTATCTCATTCATAGTCACCCTCATCAATCATAGTCATCCTATCTCATTCATAGTCACCCTCATCACATTCATAGTCATCCTATCTCATTCATAGTCACCCTCATCACATTCATAGTCATCCTATCTCATTCATAGTCACCCTCATCACATTCATAGTCATCCTATCTCATTCATAGTCACCCTCATCACATTCATAGTCATCCTAGTCTCATTCATAGTCACCCTCATCACATTCATAGTCATCCTATCTCATTCATAGTCACCTCATCACATTCATAGTCATCCTATCTCATTCATAGTCACCCTCATCAATCATAGTCATCCTATCTCATTCATAGTCACCCTCATCACATTCATAGTCATCCTATCTCATTCATAGTCACCCTCATCACATTCATAGTCATCCTATCTCATTCATAGTCACCCTCATCACATTCATAGTCATCCTATCTCATTCATAGTCACCCTCATCACATTCATAGTCATCCTTCTCATTCATAGTCACCCTCATCACATTCATAGTCATCCTATCTCATTCATAGTCACCCTCATAAATTCATAGTCATCCTATCTCATTCATAGTCACCCTCATCACATTCATAGTCATCCTATCTCATTCATAGTCACCCTCATCACATTCATAGTCATCCTATCTCATTCATAGTCACCCTCATCACATTCATAGTCATCCTAGTCTCATTCATAGTCACCTACCCAATTCATAGTCCCCTATCCATTCATAGTCACCTATCTATTCATAGTCACCCTCATCACATTCATAGTCATCCTATCTCATTCATAGTCACCCTCATCACATTCATAGTCATCCTATCTCATTCATAGTCACCCTCATCACATTCATAGTCATCCTATCTCATTCATAGTCACCCTCATCACATTCATAGTCATCCTAGTCTCATTCATAGTCACCCTCATCACATTCATAGTCATCCTAGTCTCATTCATAGTCACCCTCATCACATTCATAGTCATCCTATCTCATTCATGTCCCCCTCATCACATTCTAGCTCCTATTCATTCATAGTCCCCTCATCCATTCAAGTACCCTATCCATTATAATACCCTCACCATTCATATACCTTTCTTCATATATCATCAATTCATAGCACCCTACTCTTCATGTTCATCACATTCATAGTCATCCATCTCTTCAAGACCCTTACATTCAAGCTCCTATTCTTCATGCCCCCTTCCTTCTATCACCCATCTTTTCTATCACCCTCATCCATTATATATCCTAGTTCTTTCTATACCCTCATCACATTCATATTCCTTTCATTCTTTGCCCCTCATCAATTCAAAATTTTATCTCATTCAACCCCTCATCACATTCATATCATCCACTCTTCTTTACCCTCATCACATTCATAGTCATCCTATCTCATTCATAGTCACCCTCATCACATTCATAGTCATCCTAGTCTCATTCATAGTCACCCTCATCACATTCATAGTCATCCTAGTCTCATTCATAGTCACCCTCATCACATTCATAGTCATCCTATCTCATTCATAGTCACCCTCATCACATTCATAGTCATCCTAGTCTCATTCATAGTCACCCTCATCACATTCATAGTCATCCTAGTCTCATTCATAGTCACCCTCATCACATTCATAGTCATCCTATCTCATTCATGGTCACCCTCATCACATTCATAGTCATCCTAGTCTCATTCATAGTCACCCTCATCACATTCATAGTCATCCTAGTCTCATTCATAGTCACCCTCATCAACTAGTCATCCTAGTCTCATTCATAGTCACCCTCATCACATTCATAGTCATCCTAGTCTCATTCATAGTCACCCTCATCACATTCATAGTCATCCTAGTCTCATTCATAGTCACCCTCATCACATTCATAGTCATCCTAGTCTCATTCATAGTCACCCTCATCACATTCATAGTCATCCTAGTCTCATTCATAGTCACCCTCATCACATTCATTGTCATCCTAGTCTCATTCATAGTCACTCTCATCACATTCATAGTCATCCTAGTCTCATTCATAGTCACCCTCATAACATTCATAGTCATCCTAGTCTCATTCATAGTCACCCTCATCACATTCATAGTCATCCTAGTCTCATTCATAGTCACCCTCATCACATTCATAGTCATCCTAGTCTCATTCATAGTCACCCTCATCACATTCATAGTCATCCTAGTCTCATTCATAGTCACCCTCATCACATTCATAGTCATCCTAGTCTCATTCATAGTCACCCTCATCACATTCATAGTCATCCTAGTCTCATTCATAGTCACCCTCATCACATTCATAGTCATCCTATCTCATTCATAGTCACTCTCATCACATTCATAGTCATCCTAGTCTCATTCATAGTCACCCTCATCACATTCATAGTCATCCTATCTCATTCATAGTCACCCTCATCACATTCATAGTCATCCTATCTCATTCATAGTCACTCTCATCACATTCATAGTCATCTTCATCTCATTCAGTTACCCTCATCTCATTCATCTATCTCATTTAGTTACCCTCATCTCATTCATCTATCTCATTTAGTTACCCTCATCTCATACATCTCTCATTTAGTTACCCTCATCTCATTCATCTATCTCATTTAGTTACCATCATCTCATTCATCTATCTCATTTAGTTACCCTCATCTCATTCATCTATCTCATTTAGTTACCCTCATCTCATACATCTCTCATTTAGTTACCCTCATCTCATACATCTATCTCATTTAGTTACCATCATCTCATTCATCTATCTCATTTAGTTACCCTCATCTCATACATCTATCTCATTTAGTTACCCTCATCTCATTCATCTATCTCATTTAGTTACCCTCATCTCATACATCTATCTCATTTAGTTACCCTCATCTCATTCATCTATCTCATTTAGTTACCATCATCTCATTCATCTATCTCATTTAGTTACCCTCATCTCATACATCTATCTCATTTAGTTACCCTCATCTCATTCATCTATCTCATTTAGTTACCCTCATCTCATACATCTATCTCATTTAGTTACCATCATCTCATACATCTATCTCATTTAGTTACCCTCATCTCATTCATCTATCTCATTTAGTTACCATCATCTCATTAATCTATCTCATTTAGTTACCCTCATCTCATTCATCTATCTCATTTAGTTACCATCATCTCATTCATCTATCTCATTTAGTTACCCTCATCTCATTCATCTATCTCATTTAGTTACCCTCATCTCATACATCTATCTCATTTAGTTACCATTATCTCATACATCTATCTCATTTAGTTACCATCATCTCATACATCTATCTCATTTAGTTACCCTCATCTCATTCATCTATCTCATTTAGTTACCATCATCTCATTCATCTATCTCATTTAGTTACCCTCATCTCATTCATCTATCTCATTTAGTTACCCTCATCTCATACATCTATCTCATTTAGTTTCCATCATCTCATACATCTATCTCATTTAGTTACCATCATCTCATACATCTATCTCATTTAGTTACCCTCATCTCATACATCTATCTCATTTAGTTACCCTCATCTCATACATCTATCTCATTTAGTTACCCTCATCTCATACATCTATCTCATTTAGTTACCCTCATCTCATACATCTATCTCATTTAGTTACCCTCATCTCATACATCTATCTCATTTAGTTACCCTCATCTCATTCATCTATCTCATTTAGTTACCCTCATCTCATTCATCTATCTCATTTAGTTACCCTCATCTCATTCATCTATCTCATTTAGTTACCCTCATCTCATACATCTATCTCATTTAGTTACCCTCATGTCACTCATCTATCTCATTTAGTTACCATCATCTCATTCATCTATCTCATTTAGTTACCCTCATCTCATTCATCTATCTCATTTAGTTACCCTCATCTCATTCATCTATCTCATTTAGTTACCATCATCTCATACATCTATCTCATTTAGTTACCCTCATCTCATTCATCTATCTCATTTAGTTACCCTCATCTCATTCATCTATCTCATTTAGTTACCATCATCTCATACATCTCTCATTTAGTTACCCTCATCTCATTCATCTATCTCATTTAGTTACCATCATCTCATTCATTGTCATCCTCATCTCATCATAATTGCCCACATCATGTTCTGCCATGTACTTAGATGGTGGCCAGAGTTCTCCTTGTTATTCACACATAAGTTCCTTATGGTGTACGGTAACTTACCACTTACAAAATCATCAGTGCCTATACCAGTAACTTTAACTAACTCTAGGGGAATTTAAGAAAAAGAATATAGCAATTTCCTTCCTGTATAAGTGGATTAATCCATGAGCAGATAAGTATTTTCCATGGTTACTTGTTATACCCATTTGTCCCACACAAAAAATTCATTAAAAACATTTGAACACTTTAAACATGTGATCATGACCTTTGACCCCCTCAGGTACCTCCCTCTACTGGCCAAAATGAAATCAGCTGAGGGTGAAAGCGATGTGGTCAGCCCTCTGCCATTTGTCTTTGAGTTGCTTCTGGCTAAATCTGTCAGCACTGGCGTCATCGACGCCATCATGACACTTGTCGAGAACTTGCTGGTAACAAGTGACTTCAAGGTCACCGACGATGACAAGGTCATAGACACCGGGGTCATGATCAACGTCGACAAACAAGGGCGTGGTATGTTATGTCAAAGTAATTGTCGTGAAAAGGGTCTCATATTTAGCGTGATGTACCCTGTAGGCCAGTCGTAACAGGCAGGGTTCAGTTGCAATAGCCATGGAATACCATCATATCCACAGTGGTTCACGGTTAAGCTATATAAATAGATACTTTTTTTAACAGCTATGGAATACCATCATATCCACAGTAGTTCAGGGATAGAGCTTAAAAACATATATACTTTTTAATTTATTTTTTAATAGCTATGGAATACCATCATACCCACAGTAGTTCAGGCATAGAGCTTAAAAACATATATACTTTTTAATTAATTTTTTAATAGCTATGGAATACCAATATCCACAGCGATTCAGGCGTATAGCTTAAAAACATATATACTTATTAATTAATTTTTTAATAGCTTTGGAATACCAATATCCACAGCGATTCAGGCGTATAGCTTAAAAACATATATACTTTTTAATTTATTTTTAATAGCTATGGAATACCATCATATCCACAGTGATTCAGGCGTAGAGCTTAAAAACATATATATTTTTTATTTATTTTTTAACAGCTATGGAATACCATCATATCCACAGTGATTCAGGCGTAGAGCTTAAAAACATATTTTTTATATATTTTTTTTTTAATAGCTATGGAATACAATCATATCCACAGTGATTCAGGTTTAGAGCTTTGGACTCAACTAGGAGAACACAGGTTTGAATCCTGTGCAACCTTGGGCACATTTTTCACTTTATTTTCACCAGTTCACTCAGCTATATGAATGAGTATCTGGTTATAGACAGTGGTGGATATATGTACGAGCAGCCTTCATATGCATTAATTGCAGTGTGGCTGGATGCTTCCCAGAGAAGTTGAGATGGTGTCTGATTGAACAGGCCTGTCCGGGAAATAAAGTGTAATGTAGTTTGTGCAATCCTGATGAATGGACACTGCGATATATAAGACCTTACTTTTTACCTTTACAACCAGGCCTGGTAAATATCTGTCAGTGACGTTGAAATGTTGCAACTTAACATGTTTGTAGTACAAAAATATACCTTATTGTACAAACTGGTTTCTGCACCACAGCTGACAAGCTAGTGGCAGGACATTCAGCCTTGTGAAACATTTACGGTTGACATATTAAGTCAGATGTACTAAACCTCTACAGCTTATTCTGTATTGACATTAAGGAAGTGTAACTTTCTGCAGCTGCTGTAGAAATGGAAGTCAAACTGTTTAACTTTTAGAGTTCTCCGTCGGAATTAAAGTTGATCATCTCCGTCCTCCAGTCCATCAGTAATTTCAAATACTAATCCAAACTGACGCGTCACCTAAATGTCATGTCATCTGACACAGACATGTCGTATGGCACGGCGTTGCTATTGCCACACGTGCCAGCAATCCTGCGACATCTCAAGGGCGTTGTCATGGCGATGGCGGCCCCCAGCATGGGAAAGAAGAAGACTATTCCGGCACGAGAACTCAACATCCTCGCACGGTAATATCTTGTTTTGTTCTAGTTATTATGACCCCTTGTGATTGTATCTGATAACGATATAATTTTTTCTAATTGTAATAACTTAGTAATGGCAATTTTAAAAAGTCACTATAAAGATGATAATTTTGTATCTTCAAATATGTTACATAATGTACACAGCAGTGTTGTTTAACTTTTGAGTTGTTGCCATATCAAAAATGTGTGTGTTCACCAGTTGCCTAGCAACAGGGTTCATCAAGCTTTTAAAATGGATGCCATATGCTTGGAGGCTTTAGACTTTCTATTGTACGTTTTGTTGTTGACAGTCAGATCCTAAAAGTGTTTCTTAATGGCAGAAACATAACACAAATTGAGAAAACGAGAACCTCAAATGGGGAAGGTTGATGTTGCAGATGTCACGCTATGCTGATAAAGTAACATATTTATTATATATACAAAGATATTGTAGGCGAGGCAAACCTTAACAGAGGCAAAGGTCACATGCTTTGTTTTGATTCCGATGCCTGCAGACAAAGATGTACTGGATTTTTTTAAATTATTAACTTCAAAAACATTATATTAATTGTTTGATATTTTTTTTATATATTGTGAGTGCATTGATTAACCTTTTGTTAGAGATTGCTTGATAAAAAAACTATTATTATTAAGTTATCTTGTCATCATTGAGACAAATGACATTTATGCAAGGAACAACACGGACACAAGTATAGATATGAAAAAGGCCAAATGGATGATCTTTGTTTATTTTGGGGAAAAAACAAGCAAAAGACATGTGGACTCTGCAATCCGACGCCAGGCCCGTGACTTCAGCCCATACTAGCTCCTGAACTCAGGCTAATAGACCCAACATATCAACATATATAGCAATATTACTACTAGTACAACTGAAAGGAATGACATACAATCGTGCTGAGCTTGTTATGTGTTCATTCAAAGCCAACATGATTAACTAAAAAGTGCTTTCTGAATACCAGGCTACCTGCTGCCTAAAACGTTAAGTCCACAATTATGATAATCTCAAATGTGACAGATGATATTGTTGTGCTTGTTGTTCGTCAGGCTGAGTGAGTTTGTTCGTGACGAGACTCAGAGCGCCGACCTAGTGCGTCTCCTGCTCCCATTCCTCGGTCGACGACTCAGTCGGAGCCTCACTGTGGAGGCGGACGTTCTCACCGCAGTGAAACACCTCATCTGCCAGGTCAAGGTCGCCACTGAGTTCATACCGTGAGTCGAGTCAATTTTTTACAATTCACGTTTTGCTCAACCTGATTGGTGGAACTTGAAATAATTGCAACGAAGTAACATTGCAGACACAAATTTTAATTTATGTCCTAAGCTTGGTAAATACAACTTTAAAACAATGGGGAATTTCTGAATTTTCTTCTGATGTTTCTTCTGAAGGTTTGATGTCAAACTGTGAAAATATCGACCTACTCTCACAAATACACACTTGTACAGTTGTTATTAGGTGTTTCATGTATAAGGGAGAACCTGAAGATTAAATTGAGATGAAACAGTGTGAACACTTTTGTGTGGTTACAAAATTGGAGCAACTGGTAGTAACAGCTAGCATTTTATTGTTGATGTAAGTTTTAAATTTACGAAAAAGATACAAATAAAGAAATTGCAGTATTATTGTGCAGCATTCTGTGGCGAGAGTAAAAACAATTTGAATTGTTGCCAGGTAATATTGGTTGCTAGACAAGGTTGATGGTGAATAGAACTGATAATATTTCTTGTGTTGTAGCACAATTGCCCATCTGTTCTCGTCTCTGGCGGCCCGGTCGTCACGGACACATCTTTGTGACGTGCTCAAGGTAGCTCTGTCATTTGGTTGTCATCTCTGTACTGAACACAACGTCATGTTAATGTGACAGTTGATATACACAGCTGCCCAGACCCAATGTGGTTGTGTCACTGTCGCGTTTGCTAGTCTATGACTACACCATTATTTGTCCTAAAATGTTGATAACTGATTGTTTTGGTTATAATTTACCAGATGTAGAGTAATGTGTTGACAGTTTGCTGTCTTGTAAGCAAGTTTTAAGCTTTAGTTGCATTGACACATAGAGTCTGTAACACGTTTTATGTTTTGTTTCATAGAATGCAAGGGTCAGAGCAGATGTCGCACTGGAATTAGTTTGTGATGTCATGACAACATTAAATGTTTAAAATTGTTAGTAATATAAAAATTGCAAAACTACGCTTGATAAAAGAAATTAGATTAAAAGGAATTAAATTCTTACGAGACAGTCACAATCAAACAGCCTTGTTCTCATTGCCTTTAATTAGGAAAATGTTAAAACTGCACTTGTTATTGTTAACTAGACTTCTTTTGTAACTTTGCCTGACTTACGTGGTCAGGGAAAAGCGTGAATTAATCATGGAAAGGCCAATGTAGGATTGTAATTGTAAGTATTTGCATATTTCATAAATAATTGTGTTTTGTTCAGTCGATTGCTTCAAAGGAACCATCGATGGATGTCACGTCAGAGGTCATCACCAAGGTAACCATTTCTCTTCTGATAATAAGAACTTCTTATGCCTCATTGAGATTTACGGTTTTCTTTAGTTTGATTTGTCACGTAATGTTGCTGCACTCACGAATCTGAAATCAATGTGCTGTTTAACAACTGCTTGTCATAATTACCTAGATATCCTCTTTGTGGATATAAAGCTCGTGATCATATAACCCTGAATGGTTTGTTAGTGAAATTATCAATATCTGTAAAACATTTGTGTGTAATTCATTCATTATATGGGTTGTGACCTGGTTAAGTAATTTTTATACGTCTAAAAACCATGGGGTCATTATGCCACTCTAGGGAGATGGACATATGCCTAAGCACAACTAGGAAATTAAAATCGTGTGCCCAGGCTAAATCTAAGTTTGTCTACCATGGTAACAAACACCATTGTTTTGGTTAGTCTGCATTCCATTCCTTTACTATTAAAAAATGTGATAACAGACCCGTAATTAAATGAAAAAATTATTATAAAATATGGCAAAAAAATGCATTTTACATTAATGAAATATATTTCTGTACGTATGTTACTAGTTGAATGCGTGGGACTCGAGACGAGTCGATGAGCCCGACTACCTGCAGAGGCTGGATGCATTCCAGCGAATACGAACCCTGCTCGCTGAGAAACACTCACCAGATGTCACTCTTTTGCTTATGCTCGTTCATAACTGTGTCTTCTTCATTGCCACGGTGAGTGTCACATGACCTGTGATGTCACCAGCGCCTCGTGGATGAATGTTTTCTGCTAACGTGTTAACATTTTATTTATTACTGTTGTAATTTTTGTTCTGCAGTCACTATATATATATATATATATATATATATATTATAATATATATATATATATATAATATATATATAATTATATATATATATATATATGTATATATATGTATATATATATTTATATATATATATATATATATATATATATATATATATATATATATATATATAGGTGTCTTGCTTGTTTCTTGCATTACTGCATGAGAAATAAATTTTTGTTTCAATTTTTTTAATTTTTTTGGAGATGAAACAAGTTATTTCTGTCAAGTCAGTAATTTTATGTATCTTAATATTCTGTGCACAGACAAACTATCATGCAATTTTTAGCATGAAACTCACATTTATTAAACAACATTTCTATCAGCGTTGGTTGATCCTCGCATCTGCTTTCAGTCAGACGATTTGTCGCTGCGAGATAGTTCTAGTGACTGCCTCAAGGAGGTCCTGACACAACTGGCGGCTGATAGCAGTGACAGTGCTGCCCACCAGAGGGCACTGTTTCAGACGGTCGTTCTGCAGAACCTGCTGCCGGAAGTGAAGAGAAACCTGAAACTGAGATCGGAGGTATGGCAGCAAATGCAGACAGAGGCGTGTCATTTGTAAATGTGACACTCTGAACATGTTCCTGTTCTTTGTCTGTATGTTTGGGATGTTAGTCGTCTTCGCATTCCCTTTCTCTCCCACACTTCCTCCCCTGTGTACCGTTTCACTAATGTAGTTAAGAGCATTTAAACCCGATTTTGCACTTTAAAATCAGTTTGGATTTTTAACAGTGAATTTGAATACCTGAAAACTGTCAACACCACGACGCGCCAGTGGAACATTGTCACTGGTGTGTCATTGAAATAGTGTCCTCGGTAATATGGCAGTGGATATTTGCGTTTTAATAAAAAACTAATTTAATTTAACAACAGATTTTGTTTAAGGAAGTTTCCTTAACAGTTCTATATCTTAGTGAAACAGTCCTCTGGTCTCTACACTGAAATGGTCCTCTGGTCTCTACATTGAAATGGTCCTCTGGTCTCTACACCAGTGGTCCCTACTCTCCTCTGTATCTTGCTCCCGTTCCCTTCAATCGATTCTCTTCAGTCTTCAAATGTTCTTTTAGTCATGCCTCCACTCTCAGCTTCTTTCTTTTGAAATTCACAGTTGGCTGTAAGGAAACAAATCTCCTACTAACACCAAGCAAAATGTTGCATAGTTTTGGATGTTGTCTTTCATACCTTCGTTTATGTAACTTGTTTACTGACAAATATTTGATGTGACATTTATATAATGATAACTCCATGTACTTCTGAAAATCATGCCATTCTACAAACAGTAGTACAAACTTGAAGCACTGACATAGCTATCAATTTAACCTGCTGCAAGTCCATCACATAGGCATACTTTAAATAAACATTGACGGGTGCTGCCACCAGGTGGCCCGCCATTTAGATTTATTTACCGACCTCCTCTTGTGGAAATTTTGAATGGGAACCCCCCGGGGGGCGACCCGGAGTTAGACTTCTTCAATAACATCACACACATACAGGTGAGAGGAGTGAAGTATGTATTATTTTTAAAATCTAAACAAGTTGCACTTTCAGTAACAATTGTAGCCTTTATTTCAGCATCCATTGTGTCATTTTATTCATTCTGCAGTATGCTTTTATGTTTGTTTATATAGCATCCCTATTCATAAATTGCATATTTGGTTCTAAGATCTTGACTGAAATGAGGTTGTCAATTTTGCCGCACATTCACTGGGAATTATGTACTCAGTGGTCACAGCAGATCAGGGCTTTGGGACTGAAATGGTTAATAAACAACTTCACATATGTGACAGCCAACTGTCAGATCATGTTGCTAGCCATGGAACCGTCAGTCAAAACAGAACAACTCGAAATGATGTAGATCAGACTAAAAATGGCCGCAATGGTTTGTTCACTGTGGTGCCCTCTGGTGGTCATTGCAGCCACACCGGCGGGGCCGAGCGCTGCGTCGTTTGGCGAAGCACCTGGCAGTGACGAGGATGAAACGTGACACTCTGGTCTCCTACCTGCTGCCCATCGTCACGGCGTTCCTGCGTGACGATTCGGCTGCAAAACACCACAATCTTGTGGATGCGGCTGTGGACGCGGTCGGAGTCATCTGTCGTTGTCTGCCCTGGCCCCGATACCTCCTCATCCTACAGTACTACCTCAACCAGCTGCCTCGGTCACTCGACAACCAGAAACTCATGGTCAAGTAAGTACTTTGTCCTACAGTACTACCTAGTAAGTACCTCAATGAGTACCTCATTCTGTGGTACCATCTCAACCAATTCTAGCTCTCTCGACAACCAGAAACTTGTTGTTAAGTAAGTACCTTGTCCTGGAGTACTGCTTCAAGTAGGTTCCTCCTCATATGGTACTACGTCAAGTAGGTACCTTTTCCTAAAGTACTACAATAAGTACCTCATCCTAGGATACTTACTCAAGTAAGTACCTCATCCTACAGTACTACTTCAATAAGTACCTCATCTTAGGGTACTAACTCAAGCAAGTACCTCATCCTAGGATACTTCTGTATAGGTGACATGTCATGTTTGTGAAATTGGAGTGACCTTTCAAATTATCATGACATGTCACCTGTTGATGATAATAGTTTTTTCTTATCATGTCATCTGACATTGATGCGTCATCAATTGCTCAGTGTTATCTGCTAGTGACATGTCATCTGTTGGTGACAGTTCATATATCGGTGACAGTTTATATACTGATGACACATCAGGTGATTACATATTATCTGGTGGTGACACATCATCTGTTGGTGACAGTTCACATACTGGTGACACATCAGATGATGACATATCCCTTGACCTGAATTCATACTAACCGTAATTTCTTACAACAGTGATTTACCTTCAAAGAATAACATTTTATTTTTCAAATTTTTCATTTTAAATGCTTTCGAATAGTCAGCATAATATTGCTATTCTTCTAGATAAATAGATAGTAATAACTTATATATTTATAATTCACCATGAATCCTGGTTAAAAAAACTGTTCAGGGGTTCTAAGAATATTAGGGTAAATATGTTAATATATATTTGGTGTCTTTCAGGGTTGTCGTGTCCGTGTTGGACAGTTTCAACTTTGACCTACAGCATTCGCAGGGGGTCTTCCCCACAGGTGAGTCACATGACCTGTTCTCTTGTATCAGAAATGTGATCTAGCCAATGGAACAAATATTTTATTAGTGCAATGTATAACCATTCAATGAAAGTTTCCTTATAGTGTTTAACTTATTTTATTTTAAGTGAAAAAAAATAAGCACGTCACAGATAAACAGTGCTATCAAATAAAACATGGCATGTTGAGATGACTGTTATATAAAACGTGTTCTGTCGTAGGTTTCTAAAATTTTCAGGATAATTTATTGACCATTATATTTTAAATACTGATTAATTGGCTCATTTATATTTATAAATTAATGACTGGTTAAATTTGAACTCTCATGAGGAAGGTTTTTTGTAAATCACAATTAGCTCTTGGATTTATCAAGTGACCCAATGATTTGTTCATATTTATTAGTGATTGATCCAGCATATTGCTGTTTAGTCATGTCACAATAACAATTTGTTGCTTGACATGTTAACACTGTTTATGTAAGTAATGTACATGCAGTACACCACTAGTGTGGTATAAAATCTGCAAAAATAATGTAACAATTATTTCATCTTAATTAAGTTTTTGTGATAAAGAAAAAATTAGGGCCAGAATTCCATTAAAATATAAAGTGGCATATCTAAATTTTCTATGAATTTGGCATCCATTTTTGTTGGCTTGAAGAACCTTGTTGCTAGGTAACAGGAACTATTGGAGACTAGGTCAGTTAACTTGTCTGTACTTCACTGAGTAAGTCACTAAGTTGCGTTTCAATTAATGATCTTTTATGCATCTGCAGCGAATAAGAAAAAGTTGGCGGAACCAGGAAAGGAAATTGCGACAACTGCTGAAGAAAAAGGGGAAAAAGAGGACACCAAGGAACAGCCTTTGGGGAACGAGGGAGAGGAGGAGATGCTGAAGGAGCTGGGAGATGAGGAGGAAGAGGACGAGAAGGGAAAGGTGCTGCCACCTGGCGGAGTCGTTGTGTGCAGTGAGGGAATGGCGACAAGGATCCACCGCGTCATCGTCAAGTCGATTCTGCCGCAGCTGCACAAGTGTCTTACGCACAAGGTGGGTAGGAGGTCGTCTGGTTGCCATGGTTACGGTCATACGAATGTATTAATCTGTGATATCCATTTGTGTTGTCATAATATTTTGGAAATTAGTCAATAGAGGAAGAGTAGTTTTTAACATACAACAGCTAAAGCGCTTTTAGAAATGCTAAGGACTTTGTAGGTCATGTTTGGTAATGTTAATAGCCCACAAACCAAGCACGTTAGTCACAAATTATGGCATGATCTCAAACAACAGACATAAGGTGTATCATATTGTCTATGCACCCATGTTAAAAACATCTCAGCAACCACTGACACCCTCTACTCCTAGTGAATTAACCCGATATCACATAGTGACTATTTATCACGGGATACTGCGCTATACAAAAATTTACAATTATGAACTTACGTTACTGTTGCTATGACGACAGACGAAGTCTGATGATGAACACAAGATGGCGAAGACGAGCAAATACGCGGAAGACGATGAGATCCTCAGAGTTCCCATTGCCCTCGCCATGGTCAAACTGCTGCAGTCACTGCCTAAGACCACGCTGCAGCGCAACCTGCCAGGGTGGGTGACGTTCAGGGAACTACTGATGACACTTCTTTTTAAAACTTATTTTTATCACTTTAAAAGGATTCTTTGATAAGCTACTCTTTGTAATGTAAGAATTTTTGTGAGTAATTTTGTTAACGTAATAATTTTTCATGTAATTGTATACCTACATTTCAATTTGAATGTGTTTGATGAAACTGACCAGAATACCGAGGTGACCCTATTAACATAATTAACATTCTATACTTTGTTGAGGAAAAGGACTGTCCCACAGTGGCCCTAATTGAGAGGTGGCTTTATTACTGAGATGACCCTATTCAGAATATTTGCGAAAAATGCATTAGTAAATAGTATTTTTGTTGTTGATTATTTCATGTAAAAAACAGGTAATTGAAAGATGATGTATTAGAAGTTTCCGCCAGAATCACAAAATCGTTGCGACATGACTGAGACAGCTATTTTTAGCTCACATGCAGTTGTCTAAGTACGTCGCTGTTTTTGGCGTAGCAGGAGGGAGACAGTCTAGTAGTTATGTGTCGCGTCTGTTTGACCTTGGTGTGACCTTTCAGCATCCTCCTGAAGGTGTGTCACTTCCTGCAGTCGCGGGCCCAGGACATCCGTGAAACGTCACGTGACACACTCATCAAGATCGTCCAATCACTCGGCCCCAGCTACTTCTCCTTCGTACTCAAGGAGCTGCGTGCATCCCTGCTGAGGGGCTACCAGGTGGGCTAGCTACTGAGTATTTTAGGTGCCAGGTGGGCTAGCTACTGAGTATTTTAGGTGCCAGGTGGGCTAGCTACTGAGTATTTTAGGTGCCAGGTGGGCTAGCTACTGAGTATTTTAGGTGCCAGGTGGGCTAGCTACTGAGTATTTTAGGTGCCAGGTGGGCTAGCTACTGAGTATTTTAGGTGCCAGGTGGGCTAGCTACTGAGTGTTTTAGGTTCCAAGTGGGCTAGCTACTGAGTATTTTAGGTGCCAGGTGGGCTAGCTACTGAGTATTTTAGGTGCCAGGTGGGCTAGCTACTGAGTGTTTTAGGTTCCAAGTGGGCTAGCTACTGAGTATTTTAGGTTCCAAGTGGGCTAGCGACTGAGTATTTTAGGTTCCAAGTGGGCTAGCTACTGAGTATTTTAGGGTCCAGGTGGGCTAGCTACTGAGTATTTTAGGGTCCAGGTGGGCTAGCGACTGAGTATTTTAGGTTCCAAGTGGGCTAACTACTGAGTATTTTAGGGTCCAGGTGGGCTAGCGACTGAGTATTTTAGGTTCCAAGTGGGCTAGCTACTGAGTATTTTAGGGTCCAGGTGGGCTAGCTACTGAGTATTTTAGGTGCCAGGTGGGCTAGCTACTGAGTATTTTAGGTTCCAAGTGGGCTAGCTACTGAGTATTTTAGGTTCCAAGTGGGCTAGCTACTGAGTATTTTAGGTTCCAAGTGGGCTAGCTACTGAGTATTTTAGGTCCAGGTGGGCTAGCTACTGAGTATTTTAGGGTCCAGGTGGGCTAGCGACTGAGTATTTTAGGTTCCAAGTGGGCTAACTACTGAGTATTTTAGGGTCCAGGTGGGCTAGCTACTGAGTATTTTAGGTTCCAAGTGGGCTAGCGACTGAGTATTTTAGGTTCCAAGTGGGCTAGCTACTGAGTATTTTAGGGTCCAGGTGGGCTAGCTACTGAGTATTTTAGGGTCCAGGTGGGCTAGCTACTGAGTATTTTAGGGTCCAGGTGGGCTAGCTACTGAGTATTTTAGGGTCCAGGTGGGCTAGCGACTGAGTATTTTAGGTTCCAAGTGGGCTAACTACTGAGTATTTTAGGGTCCAGGTGGGCTAGCTACTGAGTATTTTAGGTTCCAAGTGGTCTAGCTACTGAGTATTTTAGGTTCCAAGTGGGCTAGCGACTGAGTATTTTAGGTTCCAGGTGGGCTAGCTACTGAGTATTTTAGGTTCCAAGTGGGCTAGCTACTGAGTATTTTAGGTGCCAGGTGGGCTAGCTACTGAGTATTTTAGGGTCCAGGTGGGCTAGCTACTGAGTGTTTTAGGTTCCAAGTGGGCTAGCTACTGAGTATTTTAGGTGCCAGGTGGGCTAGCTACTGAGTGTTTTAGGTGCCAGGTGGGTTAGCTACTGAGTGTTTAGGTACCAGGTAGGCTAGCTACTGAGTATTTTAGGTTCCAAGTGGGCTAGCGACTGAGTATTTTAGGTTCCGGGTGGGCTAGCTACTGAGTATTTTAGGGTCCAGGTGGGCTAGCTACTGAGTGTTTTAGGGTCCAGGTGGGCTAGCTACTGAGTGTTTTAGGTTCCAAGTGGGCTAGCGACTGAGAATTTTAGGTTCCAAGTGGGCTAGCGACTGAGTATTTTAGGTTCCGGGTGGGCTAGCTACTGAGTATTTTAGGGTCCAGGTGGGCTAGCTACTGAGTGTTTTAGGGTCCAGGTGGGCTAGCTACTGAGTGTTTTAGGTTCCAAGTGGGCTAGCGACTGAGTATTTTAGGTTCCGGGTGGGCTAGCGACTGAGTATTTTAGGTTCCAAGTGGGCTAGCGACTGAGTATTTTAGGTTCCGGATGGGCTAGCTACTGAGTGTTTTAGGGTCCAGGTGGGCTAGCTACTGAGTGTTTTAGGGTCCAGGTGGGCTAGCTACTAAGTATTTTAGGTTCCAAGTGGGCTAGCAACTGAGTATTTTAGGTTCCGGGTGGGCTAGCTACTGAGTATTTTAGGGTCCAGGTGGGCTAGCGACTGAGTATTTTAGGTTCCGGGTGGGCTAGCTACGGAGTGTTTTAGGTACCAGGTGGGCTAGCTACTGAGTGTTTTAGGTACCAGGTAATTTTAATAGAGGTAAAATTAAATGACCATGGTAAGATGTATTTCATAATGTACTGTTTCAGCTATTATTTCATAATTATATATACACTGTATATATATATATATATATATATATATATATACACACACATATATATATATATATCAGGCATATTTAACATTTCTGTATAATTTTATACTGCTTTTTAATGCCGTTTCAAGTACGTGCAACAAATAAACGTATCCTTACTCTTACATGTGATCTAGAGTTCACCCTACGGGTTCTTCCCCGATGTACCACTGACATGTCACAATGTGATTGGATGTTTCAGCGTCACATCCTCTCCTACACTGTGTGGTCACTACTCCGCAACATGAGTGGTCAGCTCAAGGCTGGCGACCTTGACCCCTGTATACCCTCGCTGACCGAGGTCAGTTTAGGAGTTATATAAGGATTTGTCATATTCACATGTCGGGCAGTTGTGCTTGGTCCTTACTCGTGCAATAAGAAGCTATCTTACATAAGTACCTAGTCCATAATTCTATTAAATTTTTAATTCATTATGAATGATATTTATTTATTTATTTAACATTTATTTTTGTGTAGCTTTTACACGTGCGTTTTTTCAGGTAATGTTCAAAAGGAAAAGGTTCCAATACTATCAGTTGCTGATTACTAAACATGTGCAAATGTGAAATAAAAAATACACTTTCCAAATTTCCTATTATGATGTTGTAATTCGTTTCAACTGTTCATACGTTCTGTGGCTGCTGTTTTGAAACATAAATGTTAAACTTCTGCTTTTTCTTTTCCACAACATCTTCAGTTACATATAAGAAACTCATATACAGTGTAACCTCACATTACAGTCACCTCTGTAATACAACCACCTTCTCGTTAAGGTCATCACATGATAATCCCAATTTCTGTAACAGTAAAGAGCATTACATTAGTCTTACTAATACAGTCACCTCTATATTCAGGTCACTGTTGATCAATGCCAGGCTAGCCTTATTAGTGATTGTATGATGATGTCATACATTGTACGATGACGTCATACATTGTAAGATGACATCATACATTGTACGATGACGTCATACATTGTATGATGACGTCATACATTGTAAGATGACGTCATACATTGTATGATGACGTCATACATTATAAGATGACGTCATATATGTTGTAAGATGACGTCATACATTATAAGATGACGTCATACGTTGTATGATGATGTCATACATTGTATGATGACGTCATACATTGCCAGATGACGTCCTGTGTCTGTGACAGGTGTTCATGGAGGAGTTGCTTGGGGAGGTTGGAGAGGAGAAGGAGGTTCAGGGCATCGTGTCCAAGTTGATGGAGGCTCGCAGCAGCAAGAGTTATGAGTCATATAGACTCGTGGCCAGACTCGTCAGTAAGACCTCACTCGCACTGCTGGTTACCCCCCTCAAACAGGTGGGTAGGGTGGAGTGTGTTGTAGGGTGTGTAGGGCGAGGTGGCGTTTTGTAGGGTGGAGTGTGTAGGTTAGAGTGTTGTGTGGTGGGGTGTTTTGGGTGTGGAGTGTGTTGCGGGTATTTAGGGCAGGGTGGGGTTTGTTGGGTGTGGTGTGTTGAAGGGCGGGGTGTAGGATGGTGTTTGTTGTGGGGTGGGTAAGTTGTGTAGGCTGGAATGTGTGGTGGAATGTGTGGTGGGGTATTGTAGGCTGGAATTTATGGTGGCTTGTGTAGGGTGTGGGGTGTTGTTAGGCTGGAATGTGTGGTGGGGTGTTGTAGGGTGGAATGTGTGGTGGGGTATTGTAGGCTGGAATGTGTGGTGGGGTGTTGTAGGCTGGAATGTGTGGTGGGGTGTTGTAGGCTGGAATGTGTGGTGGGAAGGCTGGAATGTGTGGGGTATTGTAGGCTGAATGTGTGGTGGGGTGTTGTAGGCTTGAATGTGTGTGTGGGGTATTGTGGCTGGAATGTGTGGTGGGGTATTGTAGGCTTGAATGTGTGGTGGGGTGTTGTAGGCTGGAATGTGTGGTGGGGTATTGTAGGCTGGAATGTGTGTGGAGCATTGTATGTGGAATGTGGTGGGGTATTGTAGGCTGGAATGTGGTATTGCAGGCTGGAATGTGTGGTGGGGTGTTGTGGGTGGTGAATGTGTGGTGGGGTGTTGTAGGCTGAATGTGGTGGGGTATTAGAAAAACAGCACTAGAGGTGTGCTGCACTTTGAATGTGAGTGCAGGGGTGTTGCAGGCTGGAATGTGGTGGGGTATTGTAGGCTGGAATGTGTGGTGGGGTGTTGTAGGGTGGAATGTGTGGTGGGGTGTTGTAGGCTGGAATGTGTGGTGGGGTGTTTTTGGTGGAATGTGTGGTGGGGTGTTTTTGGTGGAATGTGTGGTGGGGTATTGTAGGCTGGAATGTGTGGTGGGGTGTTTTGGTGGAATGTGTGGGGTATTGTAGGCTTGAATGAGTGGTGGGTGCTGTAGGCTGGAATGTATTGTAGGCTGGAATGTATGGTGTTGTAGGGTGAATGTGTGTGGTGGTGTTGCAGGGCTGAATGTGGTGGGGTGTTGCGTGAATGGTGGGGTGTTTTTGGTGGAATGTGGTGGGGCATTGTAGGCTGAATGTGTAGGGGGGGTGTTTGGTGAATGTGGTGGGGTGTTTTGGTGAATGTGGGTGGGGTGTTAGGCTTGAATGTGGTGGGTGTTTTTGGTGAATGCAGGGTGTTGTAGGTTGAAATATGGGGCAGGGGTGTTTAGGCTGGAATGGAGTGGTGGGGTATTGTAGGCTGGAGTGTGGTGGGGTATTGTAGGATGGAATGTGTGGTGGGGTGCTGAGGCTGGAATGTGGTAAGTGCTGGTGGCTGGATGTTTGTGGTATCAGCAGGAGGCAAAGAAGTATTGGTAGCTTGAACGATGGTGGGAGTGTTAGGCTGTGAATGTGTATAAACAGGTACACGTAGTAAAGAACAGGTGTGCTGGTGTAGGCTGAATGAGTGGTGGTGCATTGTAGGATGGAATGGTGTTGTAGGCTGAATGTCATGGGGCATTGTGGATGCGAATGTGTGGTGGGTGTTGTAGGCTGAATGAAAGGATGGTGGGTAAAGTGTTGTAGGCTGGAATGTGTGGTGGGGTGGTGGAATGTGTGGAGGGGTGTTGTAGGCTGGAATGTGTGGTGGGTTATTGTAGGCTGGAATGTGTGGGCATTGTAGGCTGAAATGTGGTGGGTGTTGTAGGATGGAATGAGTGGTGGGGTGTTGTAGGCTGAATGGTGGGTATTGTAGATGAGAATGAGTGTTGTAGGCTGGAATGTGTGGTGTGGTGTTGTAGGCTGGAATGTGGTGGGGTGTTAGGCTGGAATGTGTGGTGGGGTATTGTAGGATGGAATGAGTGGTGGGGTAAGTATTGGGGGCTGTGGAATGTGTAGGGGGTATTGCAGGATGGAATGAGTGGTGGGTGTTGTAGGTTGGAATGTGTGGTGGGGGTGTTGTAGGCAGGAATGAGTGGTGGGTGTTGTAGCCGTGGAAATGTGTGGTGGGCATTAGACGGGAATGTGTGGTGGGGTGTTGTAGGCTGGAATGTGTGGTGGGTTGTTGTAGGCTGGATGTGGTGGGGTATTGTAGGATGGAATGAGTGGTGGGGTGTTGTAGGCTGGAATGTAGGGGTGTTGTAGGCTGAATGTGTGGGTGGGGTGTTGCAGGCTGGATGTGTGTGTGGGTGACAGTAGGATGGAATGAGTGGTAGTATTGTTGTGGATGGGGAAAATGAGTGGTAGTGTTGCAGGCCGGAATGTGTGTGGGTATTAAGCTGGAACGAGTGGTGTTGCAGGCTGGAATGTGGTGTAGCATTGTAGGCTGACGAGTGGTAGGTATTGTAGATGGGAAATGTGTGGTGGGTACAGGCTGGAATGTGTAGGGGTGTTGTAGGCTGGAATGTATTGCGGTGGGGTGTTTTAGGATGGAATGTTTGGTGGGGTGCATTGTAGTGATGGAATTGCAGGTGTTGTAGGCTGAATGTGTGTGGTAGTATTGTAGGCAAGGAATGTGGTGGGGTGTTGTAGGCTGGAATGTGTGGTGGGGTATTGTAGGCAGGAATGTGTGGTGTTTAGCACCTTGTCCAGCAGCTGTGTGAGGTGGTCTTACTTCGATGAACTGTGTTTCAGGTGGGCAGAGAAAGAGCTTCAGATGATGCAGCATTTCTTTGAGAACCTCAGTTTCTACACGTCAGCCGTGAAGACAGGAGTGGAGTTCTAGGCTGGAAATATGTGTGGTGGGGTGTTGTAGGCTTGAAAATGTGTGGTGGGGTATTGTAGGCTGAATGTGTGGGGTGTTGTAGGCTTGACAGGGGTATTGTAGGCTGGAATGTGTGGTGGGGTGTTGTAGGCTGGAATGTGTGGTGGGGTGTTGTAGGCTGGAATGTGTGGTGGGGTGTTGTAGGCTGGAATGTGTGGTGGGGTGTTGTAGGCTGGAATGTGTGGTGGGGTATTGTAGGATGGAATGAGTGGTGGGGTGTTGTAGGCTGGAATGTGTGGTGGGGTATTGTAGGCTGGAATGTGTGGTGGGGTGTTGTAGGCTGGAATGTGGTGGGGTGTTGTAGGCTGGAATGTGTGGTGGGGTGTTGTAGGATGGAATGAGTGGTGGGGTGTTGTAGGCTGGAATGTGTGGTGGGGTATTGTAGGATGGAATGTGTGGTGTTGTAGGCTGTGGAATGTGTGGGTGGGTGCCGTAGGCTGAAAATGGGTGGGTGTTGTAGGATGGAATGTTTGGTGGGGTATTGTAGGATGGAATGTGTGGTGGGGTGTTGTAGATGTGTGGTGGGGTGTTGTAGGCTGGAATGTGTGGTGGGGTATTGTAGGTCTGGAATGTGGTGGGGTGTTGTAGGGCTGGAATGTGGTGGGGTGTTGTAGGCTGGAATGTGTGGTGGGGTGTTGTAGGCTGGAATGGAGTGTGGTGCTGTAGGATGGAATGTGTGTGGGGTGTTGTGTATTGAATGTAGGCATTGTAGGATGCGGTGGAATGAGTGGTGGTACAGGCTGGAATGTGGTGGGTATTGAGATGGAATGTGGTGGGGTGTTGTAGGCTGGAATGAGTGGTGTTTCTGGGTGAATGTGGTGCGGTGTTGTAGGCTGGAGTTGTGTGGGGTGTGGGTGTTGTAGGTTGAATGTGTGGGTGGGGTGTTGTAGGCTGAAAATGTGTGTGGTGGGGTATTGTAGGCTGAAATGAGTGGTGGGGTGTTTTGGGTGGAATGTGTGGTGGGGTGTTGTAGGCTGGAATGTGTGGTGGGGTGTTGTAGGCTGGAATGAGTGGTGGGGTATTGTAGGCTGGAATGTGTGGTGCGGTGTTTTGGGTGGAATGAGTGGTGGGGTGTTGTAGGCTGGAATGTGTGGTGGGGTATTGTAGGCTGGAATGTGTGGTGCGGTGTTTTGGGTGGAATGAGTGGTGGGGTGTTGTAGGCTGGAATGAGTGGTGGGGTGTTTAGGCTGGAATGTGGTGGGGTGTTGTAGGCTGGAATGTGTGGTGGGGTGTTGTAGGCTGGAATGTGTGGTGGGGTGTTGTAGGCTGGAATGTGTGGTGGGGTATTGTAGGCTGGAATGTGTGGTGGGGTATTGTAGGCTGGAATGTGTGGTGGGGTGTTGTAGGCTGGAATGAGTGGTGGGGTATTGTAGGCTGGAATGAGTGGTGGGGTGTTGTAGGCTGGAATGAGTGGTGGGGTATTGTAGGCTGGAATGTGTGGTGGGGTGTTGTAGGCTGGAATGAGTGGTGGGGTGTTGTAGGCTGGAATGATAGGCATTGTAGGCTGAATGTGGGTGTGGTGTTGGGGTGGGGTGTGGTTGGGTGTTGTAGGCTGGAATGTGTGTGGTGGGTGTTTGTAGGCTTGAATGTGTGGTGGGGTGTTGTAGGTGTTACTGGAGTGGTGGGGTGTTGTAGGGTGGAATGTGTGGTGGGGTGTTGTAGGCTGGAATGTGTGGTGGGGTGTTGTAGGTGGTGGATTGTGTGGTGGGGTGTTGTAGGGTGGAATGTGTGGTGTGTTGTAGGCTGGAATGTGTGGTGGGGTGTTGTAGGCTGGAATGTGTGGTGGGGTGTTGTAGGCTGGAATGTGTGGTGGGGTGTTGTAGGCTGGAATGTGTGGTGGGGTGTTGTAGGCTGGAATGTGTGGTGGGGTGTTGTAGGCTGGAATGTGTGGTGGGGTGTTGTAGGCTGAATGTGTGTGGTGGGGTGTTGTAGGGTGGAATGTGTGGTGGGTGTTGTAGGCTGGAATGTGTGGTGGGGTGTTGTAGGCTGGAATGTGTGGTGGGGTATTGTAGGCTTGAATGTGTGGTGGGGTATTGTAGGCTGGAATGTGGTGGGGTGTTGTAGGGTGGAATGTGTGGTGGGGTATTGTAGGCTGGAATGTGTGTGGGTGTGGTGTTGTAGGCTGAATGTGTAGGGGTGTTGTAGGCTGTGGAGTGAGGTATTGTAGGCTGGAATGTGTGGTGGAGTATTGTAGGCTGGAATGTGGTGGGGTATTGTAGGCTGAATGTGGTGGGGTGTTGTAGTGGAATGTGGTGGGGTGTTGTAGGCCGGAATGTGTGGTGGTGTTGTAGGCTGAATGTGTATGGGGCGTTGTATTAGAATGTGGTGGGGTATTGTAGGCTGGAATGTGTGGTGGGGTTTTGTAGGCTTGAATGTGTGGTGGGGTATTGTAGGCTGGAATGTGGTGGGGTGTTGTAGGGTGGAATGTGGTGGGGTGTTGTAGGCTGGAATGAGTGGTGGGGTATTGTAGGCTGGAATGTGTGGTGGGGTGTTGTAGGCTGGAATGTGTGGTGGGGTATTGTAGGCTGGAATGTGGTGGGGTGTTGTAGGCTGAATTTGTAGGGGTATTGTAGGCTGAATGTTGGTTGGGTGTGTCTGTATGTTGTATGTGGTTGGGTGTTGTAGGGTGGAATGTGTGGTGGGGTGTTGTAGGCTGGAATGTGTGGGGGTATTGTAGGCTGGAATGTGTGGTGGTGTGTTGTAGTGGGGTAGAATGTGGTGGGTGTTGTAGGCTTGAATGTGTGGTGGGGTATTGTAGGCTGGAATGTGGGGTGTTGAATGTGTGGTGGGGTATTGTAGGCTGGAATGTGTGGTGGTGTTAGAGGTGTGAATGTGTGGTGGGTGTTGTAGGCTGAGGAATGTGTGGGCATTGTGGCTGGAATGTGTGGTGGGGGGTTGTAGGCTGGAATGTGGTGGGGTGTTGGCAGGCTGGAATGTGTGGTGGGGTATTGTAGGCTGAATGGGGTGTTGTAGGCTGAATGTGTGTGGGGGTATTGTAGGCCGGAATGTGGTAAGTGTGTTGTAGGCTGAATGTGTGGGTGTTGTAGGCTGAATGTGTGGTGGTGGGGCATTGTAGGCTGGAATGTGTGGTGTGGTGTTGTAATGTGGTGGGGTGTTGTAGGCTGGAATGTGTGGTGGGGTGTTGTAGGCTGGAATGTGTGGTGGGGTGTTGTAGGCTGGAATGTGTGGTGGGGTATTGTAGGCTGGAATGTGTGGTGGGGTGTTGTAGGGTGGAATGTGTGGTGGGGTGTTGTAGGCTGGAATGTGTGGTGGGGTATTGTAGGCTGGAATGTGGTGGGGTGTTTTAGGCTGGAATGTGTGGTGGGGTGTAGTAGGCTGGAATGTGTGGTGGGGTGTTGTAGGCTGGAATGTGTGGGGGGTGTTTTTGGTGGAATGTGTGGTGGGGTATTGTAGGCTGGAATGTGTGGTGGGGTGTTTTTGGTGGAATGTGTGGTGGGGTGTAGTAGGCTGGAATGTGTGGTAGGGTGTTTTAGGCTGGAATGAGTGGTGGGGTATTGTAGGCTGGAATGTGTGGTGGGGTGTTGTAGGCTGGAATGAGTGGTGGGGTCTGGAATGTGTGGTGGGGTATTGTAGGCAGGAATGTGTGGTGGGTATTGTGGAGGTTAAATGTGGTGGGTGCTGTAGGCTGAATGAGTGGTATGTTGTAGGGCTGGAATGTGTGCGGGTATTGTAGGTGAATGTGGTGGGGTGTTAGGTTTGGGAATGTGTGTGGGGTATTGTAGGCTGGAATGTGTGTGTGGGGGTGTTGTAGGCTGGAATGTGTGGTGGGGTATTGTAGGCTGGAATGTGGGGTGTTGTAGGCTGGAATGTGGTGGGGTGTTGTTTGAATGTGTGGTGGGGTATTGTAGGCTGGAATGTGGTGGGGTGTTGTAGGTTGAATGTGTGGTGGGGTATTGTAGGCTGAAATGTGTGGTGGGTGTTGTAGGTCAGAATGTGTGGTGGGTGTTGTAGGCTGAATGTGTAGGTGTTGTAGGCTGGAATGTGTGGTGGGGTGTTGTAGGCTGGAATGTGGTGGGGTATTGTAGGCTGGAATGTGGTGGGGTGTTGTAGGCTGGAATGTGTGGTGGGGTGTTGTAGGCTGGAATGTGGTGGGGTGTTGTAGGCTGGAATGTGTGGTGGGGTATTGTAGGCTGGAATGTGTGGTGGGGTATTGTAGGCAGGAATGTGTGGTGGGGTGTTGTAGGCTTGAATGTGGGGGGTATTGTAGGCTGGAATGTGGTGGGGTGTTGTAGGCTGGAATGTGTGGTGGGGTGTTGTAGGCTGGAATGTGTGGTGGGGTGTTGTAGGCTGGAATGTGTGGTGGGGTGTTGTAGGCTGGAATGTGTGGTGGGGTGTTGTAGGCTGGAATGTGTGGTGGGGTGTTGTAGGCTGGAATGTGTGGTGGGGTGTTGTAGGCTGGAATGTGTGGTGGGGTTGCAGCTGGAATGCAGGTGGTGTGGGGGTGTTGTTGGCTGGAATGTGTGGTGGGGTATTGTAGGCAGGAATGTGTGTGGGGTGGGGTGTTGTAGGCTTGAATGTGTGGTGGGTATTGTAGGCAGGAATGTGTGGTGGTGTAGGCTTGAATGTGTGGTGGGGTGTTGTAGGCTGGAATGGTGGTTGGGTGTTGTAGGCTGGAATGTGTGTGTATACAGGCTGGAATGTGTGGTGGGGTATTGTAGGCTGGAATGTGTGGTGGGGTGTTGTAGGCTGGAATGTGTGGTAGGGTGTAGGCTGGAATGTGTGGTGGGGTGTTGTAGCTGGGAATGTGGTGGTGGAAAAGGTAGGCTGGAATGTGGGTGGGGTGTTGTAGGCTAATGTGGGGGTGTTGTAGGCTGGAAATGTGTGGTGGGTGTTGTAGGCTGGAATGTGTGGTGTGGTGTTGTAGGCTGGGGGGTATTGTAGGCTTGAATGTGTGGTGGGGTGTTGTAGGCTGAATGTGTGGTGGGTGTTGTAGCTGTGGAATGTGTAGGGGTGTTGTAGGCTGAATGTAGGGTATTGTGGTATTGTGGAATGTGTGGTGGGGTATTGTAGGCTGGAATGTGTGGTGTGCTGGAATGTGTGGTGGTGTGTTGTAGGCTGGAATGTGTGGGTATTGTTGGCTGGAATGTGTGGGGGGGTGTGTATGTGTGGTGGGGTGTTGTAGGCTGGAATGTGGTGGGGTGTTGTAGGCTTGAATGTGTGGTGGGGTATTGTAGGCTGGAATGTGTGGTGGGGTGTTGTAGGCTGGAATGTGTGGTGGGGTGTTGTAGGCTGGAATGTGTGGGGTATTGTAGGCTGGAATGTGTGGTGGGGTATTGTAGGCTGGAATGTGTGGTGGGGTGTTGTAGGCTGGAATGTGTGGTGGGGTGTTGTAGGCTGGAATGTGTGGTGGGGTGTTGTAGGCTGGAATGTGTGGTGGGGTGTTGTAGGCTGGAATGTGTGGTGGGGTGTTGTAGGCTGGAATGTGTGGTGGGGTGTTGTAGGCTGGAATGTGTGGTGGGGTGTTGTAGGCTGGAATGTGTGGTGGGGTATTGTAGGCTGGAATGTGGTGGGGTGTTGTAGGCTGGAATGTGTGGTGGGGTGTTGTAGGCTGGAATGTGTGGTGGGGTATTGTAGGCTGGAATGTGTGGTGGGGTGTTGTAGGCTTGAATGTGTGGTGGGGTATTGTAGGCTGGAATGTGTGGTGGGGTGTTGTAGGCTGGAATGTGGTGGGCATTGTATTGGAATGTGGTGTTGTGTGCTGGAATGTGTAAGTGTTTCAGGCTGAATGAGTAGGTAATTTTGCAGGGTTGGGAATGTGGTGTAGGTGTTGGGTGGCTGAATGGTGGTATGTTGTAGGCTTGAATGTGTGGTGGGGATTGTAGGCTGGAATGTGTGGTGGGGTGTTGTAGGCTTGAATGTGTGGTGGGGTATTGTAGGCTGGAATGTGTGGTGGGGTGTTGTAGGCTGGAATGTGTGGTGGGGTTTTGTAGGCTGGAATGTGTGGTGGGGTATTGTAGGCTGGAATGTGTGGTGGGGTGTTGTAGGGTGGAATGTGTGGTGGGGTGTTTTTGGTGGTGTGTGGTGGGGTGTTTTTGATGGAATGTGGTGGGGTATTGTAGGCTGGAATGTGTGGTGGGGTGTTTCAGGCTGGAATGAGTGGTGGGGTGTTGTAGGCTGGAATGTATTGCACATATTTTGGGTAAGGTGGGGTTTGATGTGTAGGGTATGGGGTGTTGGTTTTTATTAGATTTATTGTGTAGTTTATTTATTGTGTACAGCTGAAACATATTCAGATTTGGCCATACTACAAAATATTGTTACAATACCAATTGTTAATTTAGATTCCTCAACAATTATGGATATTTTCAGGATAAACACATTGCATACATCTTACCAGTCCATGTTAGTTTTACACCATTGTTATTCTGTACACTTGTGTTGCATTGTACAGCATTTTACTTTCTACACCTGTATTACTTTGTACACCCTGCAATGTTGTACACTTGTGTTACTTTGTACACCCGTGTTACTTTGTACAGCATGTTAGTTTGTACTACTTTGTACACCCTGTTACTTTGTACACTTGTGTTATTTTGTACACCCGTGTTAATGTGTACACCCGTGTTATTTTGTACACTTGTGTTATTTTGTACACCCATGTTAATTTGTACACCATGTTATTTTGTACACCCGTGTTAATTTGTACACCGGTGTTATTTTGTAAACCCATGTTATTTTGTACATCCGTGTTATTTTGTACACCAGTGTTATTTTGTACACCCGTGTTAATTTGTACACCCGTGTTACTTTGTACACCCGTGTTACTTTGTACACCCGTGTTATTTTGTACACCCGTGTTACTTTGTACACCCGTGTTATTTTGTACACCCGTGTTATTTTGTACACCCGTGTTACTTTGTACACCCATGTTATTTTGTACACCAGTGTTATTGTACACCCGTGTTACTTTGTACACCCGTGTTACTTTGTACACCCGTGTTACTTTGTACACCCGTGTTACTTTGTACACCCGTGTTACTTTGTACACCCGTGACTTTGTACATCCGTGACTTTGTACACCCGTGAATTTGTACATCCGTGTTACTTTGTACATCCGTGTTACTTTCAGGTGTTGGAGACTACACACAGCCACAAGAGAACAAAGAAGGTGTCAGATGCTCTACACCAGATCGGTCAAGGCCTAGTGGACAACGACAGTCTGGCCGTGGACGCACTGCTGACCTTCGTGTATGCACTCACCAAGGAGGTCCTACCTGGCCTCCAGGTGGCACTGTGAGTACGGGAACATTTCGTCTAGACATCATATATGCGTACCTGTCATCAACGCAAGTGCTTTGGCAGCCTTGTCCACAAGTGTTTTGTTGACCGAGACAGTTGTGGTAGTCTGACTGTTCCTTCCATTACTTAACACCAGGTTGTAGGACCCAGTGACTGTTAGGGTCACTTTGGAAAGATTGCAAAATATGGTGTCTAAAATTGCCAGCATTTCAAAATGACAAGTGAAAGTTTGTTCCTCTCGTTTCACATAGTTCAGTCATCGAGCAACTGCATCACATATTTGTTTATATAAATTGCAGAAGTTTTGTGTCTCCAAATGTGTCTTGATTTGACAGGATGATCTTCAAATAAAATGTGTTACTTGTTACAACTTTAGCAAGGTCACAGACACTAAGAAGACTGATTCCGAGACACTGAGACCCCCGAATCAGCTGCTGCTGAAGCCAGAGCCCCCTAGGGGCGGGAAGAAGCCAAAGACACATGTGAAGACGAACGTCTCGATCATCATTGAGTTCGGACTGCAGGTTAGAGATAGAGTCAGTCTCTAAGTGCAGTGACTAAGACGATGGTTCTGTTGTCTCCTCTTTCGGGTGTGAATAAAAGGACTAGGGTGTTCAGTTTTTAGAAATGCTTGTGTGGGTTTTCTCGTTAGGTGTTTTTCTTCCTGTTTGTGTGCCAAAATAGGATGTCCTCAATGTTGAGTGGGTGAGTGGGTGGGTGGGTGGGTGGGTGAGTTGGTGAATTGGTGGGTGAGTTGGTGGGTGTGTGGGTTGGTGTGTTGGGCATCAGAGGATTAATGTCTACGTTTATTATTGCTACATCTATCTCAATTTCTGTTAATGACCTGTGTTCACAGTGTGTCTGCCATTGGTGGTTCATGCTGCTGATCCTGCACCTGGGTTTCATGTCTGTTAGATGTCTCATACACCTGTTTGATGTCTCGTCCACCTGTGTTTGACTGTTTGATGTCTCATCCACCTGTTTGATGTCTCCACCTGTTTGATGTCTCATACACCTGTTTGATGTCTCTCATCCACCTGTTGATGTTCATCCACCTGTTGATGTCTCATCACCTGTTTGATGTCTCATCCACCGTTGGATGTTCATCCACCTGTCATGTCTCATCCACCTGTTTGATGTTCATCGACCTGTTTGATGTCCATCCACCTGTTTATGTCCATCCACCTGTTTGATGTCTCATCCACCTGTTTGATGTCTCATCCACCTGTTTCCATGTTCCATCCACCTGTTTGATGTCTCATCCACCTGTTTCTTTACCCTGTTAGATGTATCGTCCACCTGTTTGATGTCTCGTCCACCTGTGTTTGACTGTTTGATGTCTCATCCACCTGTTTGATGTATCATCCACCTGTTTGATGTCTCATACACCTGTTTGATGTCTCTCATCCACCTGTTGGATGTTTCATCCACCTGTCTGATGTCTCATCCACCTGTTTGATGTATCATCCACCAGTTTGATGTCTCATCCACCTGTTTGATGTCTCATCCACCTGTTTGATGTCTCATCCACCTGTTTGATGTCCCATCCACCTGTTTGATGTCCCATCCACCTGTTTGATGTCCCATCCACCTGTTTGATGTCTCATCCACCTGTTTGATGTCTCATCCACCTGTTTGATGTCTGTTAGATGTATCGTCCACCTGTTTGATGTCTCGTCCACCTGTGTTTGACTGTTTGATGTATCATCCACCAGTTTGATGTCTCGTCCACCTGTTTGATGTCTCGTCCACCTGTGTTTGACTGTTTGATGTCTCATCCACCTGTTTGATGTATCATCCACCTGTTTGATGTCTCATACACCTGTTTGATGTCTCTCATCCACCTGTTGGATGTTTCATCCACCTATCTGATGTCTCATCCACCTGTTTGATGTATCATCCACCAGTTTGATGTCTCATCCACCTGTTTGATGTCTCATCCACCTGTTTGATGTCTCATCCACCTGTTTGATGTCCCATCCACCTGTTTGATGTCCCATCCACCTGTTTGATGTCCCATCCACCTGTTTGATGTCTCATCCACCTGTTTGATGTCTCATCCACCTGTTTGATGTCTGTTAGATGTATCGTCCACCTGTTTGATGTCTCGTCCACCTGTGTTTGACTGTTTGATGTATCATCCACCAGTTTGATGTCTCGTCCACCTGTTTGATGTCTCGTCCACCTGTTTGATGTCTCGTCCACCTGTGTTTGACTGTTTGATGTCTCATCCACCTGTTTGATGTCTCATACACCTGTTTGATGTCTCTCATCCACCTGTTGGATGTTTCATCCACCTGTTTGATGTCTCATACACCTGTTTGATGTCTCTCATCCACCTGTGGATGTTTCATCCACCTGTCTGATGTCTCATCCACCTGTTTGATGTATCATCCACCAGTTTGATGTCTCATCCACCTGTTTGATGTCTCATCCACCTGTTTGATGTCTCATCCACCTGTTTGATGTCCCATCCACCTGTTTGATGTCCCATCCACCTGTTTGATGTCCATCCACCTGTTTGATGTCTCATCCACCTGTTTCATGTCTCATCCACCTGTTTCATGTCTCATCCACCTGTTTCATATCTGTTAGATGTATCGTCCACCTGTTTGATGTCTCGTCCACCTGTGTTTGACTGTGTTTGATGTCTCATCCACCTGTTTGATGTATCATCCACCTGTTTGATGTCTCATCCACCTGTTTGATGTCTCATCCACCTGTTTGATATCTCATCCATCTGTTTGATGACTCATCCACCTGTTTGATGTCTCATCCATCTGTTTGATGACTCATCCACCTGTTTGATGTCTCATCCATCTGTTTGATGACTCATCCACCTGTTTGATGTCTCATCCATCTGTTTGATGTCTCATCCACCTGTTTGATGTCTCATCCACCTGTTTGATGTCTCATCCACCTGTTTGATGTATCATCCACCTGTTTGATGTCTCATCCATCTGTTTGATGTCTCATCCACCTGTTTGATGACTCATCCACCTGTTTGATGTCTCATCCACCTGTTTGATATCTCCTCCATCTGTTTGATATCTCATCCATCTGTTTGATGACTCATCCACCTGTTTGATGTCTCATCCATCTGTTTGATGTCTCATCCACCTGTTTGATATCTCATCCACCTGTTTGATGTCTCATCCACCTGTTTGATGTATCATCCACCTGTTTGATGTCTCATCCATCTGTTTGATGTATCATCCACCTGTTTGATGACTCATCCACCTGTTTGATGTCTCATCCACCTGTTTGATGTCTCATCCATCTGTTTGATATCTCATCCATCTGTTTGATGACTCATCCATCTGTTTGATGTCTCATCCATCTGTTTGATGACTCATCCACCTGTTTGATGTCTCATCCACCTGTTTGATGTCTCATCCATCTGTTTGATGACTCATCCACCTGTTTGATGTCTCATCCATCTGTTTGATGTCTCATCCATCTGTTTGATGACTCATCCACCTGTTTGATGTCTCATCCATCTGTTTGATGTCTCATCCACCTGTTTGATGTCTCATCCACCTGTTTGATGTCTCATCCACCTGTTTGATGTCTCATCCACCTGTTTGATGTCTCATCCACCTGTGTTTCCAGCTGTTGTACCTGCTCTTGAAGAAGGGTCTAGTTGGAGGGGTCAAAGTTGAACACCTCAAACTGTTGGACCCTTTCATTGCTACACTCACGGCATGCATCGAGTCTAAACATGTCAGGGTGAGTAGTGGTCAAAGTCATAATTACATCATGTCAAGGTCATCAGTACATCACACCATTACAAAAGAAAACTAGTCTGAATCATTCCTATTTATTATGTAATTCAGGACACTTCTGTTTGCTGCTATTTTGGACATTTCTCAGAATAAAATATAATCTCATTTTAACCATTTCAGTCCAACATGAACTACTGCAGTCATACAGTGTATGAGACTTGAATACGACAGGACATATTATTATGATGTTCCTGTTGATAAAGTATATTGTTGCAACAAAATCTTGAGTTGAAGTGATGCAGTCGATTTTCATGTCAAGTCACCGGAATTGCAGTATTCCGTGATCACAGCATCTGAAAGCTGAAGCACTGAAAGGGTTAAAGTCACATTACAACATATTATGACAATTGAAATGTGAACCATGACGTTTTATTCGTATGGAAATTACTTAGATCAGTGCAATATTCCAAAAAAAGTTTGTTTATTTACAATCTTGCGGTTTCGCTCATCGGTGTTCGAGAGACCAAATTAACACCTGTAAAAAGGTGTAATCATCTTTTAATGAGAGCCCCTCAACATACGTATGGCTTCACCAGCCAGTATCAGGACGCTGCCAGGTTGACCTTTACCATGTGCTGGCTGAGGTGTCAACTATACCTTTTTACGAAATAGCTGCCACACTGGGGCAGCTCTAAGACTACTATAGTCCTTCACTGTGGTACCTGCTACAACAGTAATCCTCTGTTTTATGTAATTTATTCAGAATAAAAATGTTATCTTGAACATGTGTAAACTTCAGAAATGCAGTGTGGCAAGTTTCATGTGTCTGCCTGTAGGTGGCGACAGCGTCCATGCGATGCCTCGGGTGGCTGCTCAAGTTTTCGCTGCCCGCCCTCAAGAAACACATCAAGAAAATCACCGCCCACTTGTTTGTGTTGCTAAGCAACTACGCAGCAGCTGGTGCCGCCAAGGGAGAGAATTTTGAACTGGTCGTTATGTGTTTTAAGGTGAGTTATTCTGAGAATTTTGAATGACTCGTACATATGGCAGTGTTTTAGTGTGTTATTAAATAATTAATCTTAGGTCACACCCGAGCTTCCCACAAAGCTGCAGGGGGTATTAACAGACTTGTTGTTGTTGTTCCTCGTGGAATCCTGTCGTCAGGGATGTGGTTGACCGTGGTTTTCATAAGTCAGGTTTTTCATCCTCTTCTCTTTTCCTGCTCCTTTCTCTCTGTATTCTCTATCAACAGTGTCCAATTGTCTCTACCTTTAGTTATCATTCCCCATTCTTGTCCCACTCTTTACAGGTTTCTATTAACGCAGTCCTCCAATTGCAATCTCGGTCTTCCTTACTTCATGTTTCCCTCCCCTTTCCGGGCATCTGCTCTCCGCCAGTTTTCCATCTCCCATTCTTTCCACGTCTGACCAACCCATTTCAACCTACTCCTTGCTAGTTTCTTCCGAAAACATTCCTTCACTCCAATCTCCACTCTCAGTTCCTTGATTCTTCTCCTACCAGCTCTCTTAACTCCCTCTCTTTACAGGTCTCTCTTAACTCCCCCTCTGTACAGGTCTCTCTTAACTCCCCCTCTTTAAGGTCTCTCTTAACTCCCTCTCTTTACATGTCTCTCTTAACTCCCTCTCTTTACAGGTCTCTCTTAACTCCCTCTCTTTACAGGTCTCTCTTAACTCCCTCTCTTTACAGGTCTCTCTTAACTCCCCCTCTGTACAGGTCTCTCTTAACTCCCTCTCTTTAAGGTCTCTCTTAACTCCCTCTCTTTACATGTCTCTCTTAACTCCCTCTCTTTACAGGTCTCTCTAACTCCCTCTCTTTACAGGTCTCTCTTAACTCCTCTCTCATTTCCAGGTCTCTCTTAACTCCCTCTCTTTACAGGTCTCTCTTAACTCCCTCTCTTTACAGGTCTCTCTTAACTCCCCCTCTTACAGGTCTCTCTTAACTCCCTCTCTTTACAGGTCTCTCTTAACTCCCTCTCTTTACAGGTCTCTCTTAACTCCCTCTCTTTACAGGTCTCTCTTAACTCCCTCTCTTTACAGGTCTCTCTTAACACCCTCTCTTTACAGGTCTCTCTTAACCCCTCTCTTTACAGGTCTCTCTTAACTCCCTCTCTTTACAGGTCTCTCTTAACTCCCTCTCTTTACAGGTCTCTCTTAACACCCTCTCTTTACAGGTCTCTCTTAACTCCCTCTCTTTACAGGTCTCTCTTAACTCCCTCTCTTTACAGGTCTCTCTTAACTCCCTCTCTTTACAGGTCTCTCTTAACTCCCTCTCTTTACAGGTCTCTCTTAACACCCTCTCTTTACAGGTCTCTCTTAACACCCTCTCTTTACAGGTCTCTCTTAACTCCCTCTCTTTACAGGTCTCTCTTAACTCCCTCTCTTTACAGGTCTCTCTTAACACCCTCTCTTTACAGGTCTCTCTTAACTCCCTCTCTTTACAGGTCTCTCTTAACTCCCTCTCTTTACAGGTCTCTCTTAACTCCCTCTCTTTACATGTCTCTCTTAACTCCCTCTCTTTACAGGTCTCTCTTAACTCCCTCTCTTTACAGGTCTCTCTTAACTCCCCCTCTTTACAGGTCTCTCTTAACTCTCTCAGGTCTCTCTTAACTCCCTCTCTTTACAGGTCTCTCTTAACTCCCTCTCTTTACAGGTCTCTCTTAACTCCCTCTCTTTACAGGTCTCTCTTAACTCCCTCTCTTTACAGGTCTCTCTTAACTCCCTCTCTGTACAGGTCTCTCTTAACTCCCTCTCTTTACATGTCTCTCTTAACTCCCTCTCTTTACAGGTCTCTCTTAACTCCCTCTCTTTACAGGTCTCTCTTAACTCCCTCTCTTTACAGGTCTCTCTTAACTCCCTCTCTTTACAGGTCTCTCTTAACTCCCTCTCTTTACAGGTCTCTCTTAACTCCCTTACATCTCTCTTAACTCCCCCTCTTACAGGTCTCTCTTAACTCCCTCTCTGTACAGGTCTCTCTTAACTCCCTCTCTTTACATGTCTCTCTTAACTCCCCTCTTCTCTCTCTTACTCCCTTCTGTACAGGTCTCTCTTAATTCCCTCTCTTTACAGGTCTCTCTTAACTCCCTCTCTTTACAGGTCTCTCTTAACTCCCTCTCTTTACAGGTCTCTCTTAACTCCCCCTCTGTACAGGTCTCTCTTAACTCCCTCTCTTTACAGGTCTCTCTTAACTCCCTCTCTTTACAGGTCTCTCTTAACTCCCTCTCTTTACAGGTCTCTCTTAACTCCCTCTCTGTACAGGTCTCTCTTAACTCCCTCTCTTTACAGGTCTCTCTTGTAAACTGTTTGCAAATATGCCGTATTAGAAACGACACAATACTTACTTGTGTGATTACAAACTCCTAACACAACAGTATGTTAACACATGTCATTTTCTGTAACCTTGGCCCGTGACCTTTACATACTGACGACTTTGTTGTCACGTTTTGTTTTTGGTGCCAGACAATGACAGTGCTAGTGAGAGACATCAAGTATCACAGTATCTCAACGGAGCAGCTGCAAGTGCTTCTGGGATACGTGGAGCAGGACATACACGACTACACGCGGCAGGCGACTGCCTTCTCACTGCTCAAGGTGAGGCCCCTTAGAATAATAGTAATAATCTTTATTTTGTTCAGCTATATACATAGCATTTATAATGAAGGCTCCATATAACAATAATAATAATCTTTATTTTATATATAGCGCCATAGCATTCACAGCGCTTTACATAAAACTAAAACTAGACCATAAATATTAAAATTAATCTTTTTCTAAAAAATTCAGTATAAAAATAACAAGATTAAGATAATAGTACTAACAGTAGTGATTGGTAGATTAAAAGGTAAACAATATTTATGCTTCAGCCACCCAAGTATCCAAGTAAAAGGATCACTAATACTACTCTTAAGGCGGGGCAAGGACCATTTTGCTCTGAGATAATGAATAAACTCATAAGAAAAAGCTGTCATTAAAGATAATCCACTGTTAAATTTAAAGAGCATTTAAAAATACGTAAAACCGCCGTGTATCACAAGGGTTCTGTTTCTGTGACACTTTGGCAAAAGTTCTTCAGATTTTGCAATAAACGAAAAAAGCTGCTGAAAATATTTTTACTAATTGGGGTAGCATATTAAAATGTATGACGCTATATTTTATAAAAAAAATTGCGAGTTTGTGCCCAATTTGCTATGCCTGGTGATGGATGTTCCTATGAATGATTAGTTTAACAAAATTAAATGTTGATGATGTTTCAATTAGTGAAAAAAATGTTGATGACGTTTCGATTAGTTTAAAAAAATTAAATGTTGATGACATTTCAATTAGTTTAAAAAAATGTTGATGATGTTTCGTTTAGTTTAAAAAATTAAATGTTGATGATGTTTCGATTAGTTTAAAAAAATGTTCATTACGTTTCGATTAGTTTGAAAAAAAATGTTGATGACGTTTCAATTAGTTTAAAAAAATGTTGATGACGTTTCGATTAGTTTAAAAAAAAAATGTTGATGACATTTCAATTAGTTTAAAAAAATGTTGATGACGTTTCGTTTAGTTTAAAAAATTTAATGTTGATGATGTTTCGATTAGTTTAAAAAAATGTTCATTACGTTTCGATTAGTTTAAAAAAATGTTGATGACGTTTCATATTATGTCCAGGCCATACTGTCGAGGAAGCTGGTTGTCGCCGAGATTGAAGAAGTGCTGCATAAGGTGGAGCAGTTGTCAATCAAGGCTGAGTCACCACATGTCCGTCTGCAGTGTCGACAGGTTAGTGACACTGCCATGTCACTCGTGTCACTATGTCATGTGTCATTGAAGTGGGTGTTTTAGCTGCAAAAGCGTATAACAATTAAATACCTTTTATAAACAGCTTTTAAAATGTTATTTCTACCTGTGTGGGATGGCGTTTGTGATGAATGTAAGCCACGGGCGGGTCTTAAATTGTCAGAAAATAATAACAGTTTCAGTTTTTACTATAGTATATATTCAGAATGAAAGACGTCTTATGCAGGTGTAGCCAACTTTATGCCATTGAATTTGTGCTAAAAGTGTCAGTAAAACCAATAAGTATGTTGTTGCCCTTCTAGCTGCTAATGTCTTTATGGACTTTTAAATCGACGGAAATAGGCCAGCTTTTAGCACACTCAAACAGAGACATTGCTCCAAAGCTATTTTCAGTGAAGAGCTGGTTGCCGTGGTTGTGGTTAAGCAAAAGAGATTAAATGACATAATTTATTTTGTCATCTTTTACTACCAGAAAAACACCCTTAAAATTGCCATAAATATTGTTTGTGTGGTTGCCGAGATATCATATGAACACATTTTCCAACCAGAGGCCTACACCTGTGTTGACAGTTTTCTTAATAAATATTCGTATCTTGAACACTCACAGGTCAAAGATATGTTTAATAGTATAGGTCACAGTGCCCCTGGGTAGTTCTGTGATGAATTACATCACTACCAGCATCTCTCTACCTTTGGCTCATCCCTTTCAAAACCTCCTCTATAGGGCCTGCAAGTCTCGCGCGAAAACGAGGCTGGGGGCAGTTGGGGGCAGTAGGTCCATATACTCCATGTTAACATATAGGACTTTGTTTTGTTTTTGGTCGTAATAATCGAACTGTTCCGAAATAGCATATTTCAGTTATATTGTCCGAAAGATTATTACAAGCAGAAGCAGTGAAACACTTTGCCGGTGACAGTGATCACGGAAATCATGAATTTTAATCGATTATTATGGTGGTTGCCATGGCAATAGCGGCAAGTACTTGTGTTTGGCGATCTTGACTAATAATGAAGAGTGCCAGTTTTCGCGCAATACAACATGTTTGGCCCAAACGCATATATGTGTTATGATTATGTGCATTTAGACAACTTTTCAGGTATAAGTGCATATCGAAACCACAACGTACAGCAATGTAAAACGCAAATTCCATAAAAGACACATACGCCCTAACATCGTGTCTATTATCTGCAGAACGTAAATGGCTATGTGTCTATGATAGTGTGATAAACTCAATATTAAATCGGACATTTAAAATAAGAAACGTATAACACAAGATATTTATGAACTGATTTTCCTAGTGTTCATCAGTCGGAAGCTACAACTGTCATCCATCGTTAGAATATTATTATTGTGTCCAGTCCCCAATTAGTCTCGCTTAGTCCCCAATAAGCTCCAGTCGCGTGGAGTCACGCCATGTATCGTGACACACTTGCAGGCCCTATTAACACTGGCCAGAGAAATCCCCTATAAGGGGGGTGTGGCTCCAGCATGTCATAATGTTCAGTGATTGCAGCAAAACATCAAAACAGCAAAACAACAAAACAACAAAACAACAAAACAACAAAACAACAAAACAACAAAACAACAAAACAACAAAACAACAAAACAACAACAAAAAACAACAAAACAAACAAACGACCAAACAAACAAATTACTTTCAATGTTTACGATGTGAATGGATCATTATATTAGGATTCCCACCAGTCATATATCCGTCTTTAAGTTATAATAATAGCTTATTTTACTCTCTCTGGGCAATCGTAGAGATTGAAATGGGTACATAAAACATGCAAAGTATATTTGTTAAAATAGATTCAAATAATATATAATTTAAGACATTAGCGTAAATATAAATTATAATGTAGAGAATATACGATATGTATCTATAAAACTAATTAAAATCATTTAAGACATTAAAAATTTTATGTTAAAATGTTACACCGACAAGTCAATGTATTTGACTAAACTTATTAAAAAATAATAAATAGTTTAAAACGTTAAAATAAATAGATCTAAAAAAAATTATTAAGGCTTTACAATATTTTACACATATCCATATCAGCATGCACGAAAAATTGTTAAGAGTCACTGTGAATTCTTTTTGGATATTTGCATTGTTCCCATGTGTAACAGTAGCAACTGGTAAAGTCAACTGTATAATTGTGTAGTTCGACTCTGCTCTTTCTCCAGCTTCACAGAGAAGATCGCCCAGGGGTAGTTTCAACCCCTGACTTGTGAGGGTTAGGAGGACGCTACATATTTCTACTAGTTCTTGTTATGGCCCGTGCACACTGCTCTTAATTGCCAATGATGATCTTCAGTCCGTCGGATTATCCTCAGATCACTTCCCATTTTGCACAACGATTATAGTACAGTTTATTGTCACCAGGTGGAGATGCAGTTCCTTCTGGATTATCCGCTCGGCAAGAAGCTGCAGCGCCATCTGGAGTTCTACGTGGCGCAGCTGAACTACGAGTACGAGACAGGACGGGAGTCCGCCCTCGAGATGTTGGCAATGATCTTCTCGGCATTCCCTCTGGTAGGTGGCGCCACTGGGATGCTGTAGTGCAGTGGTTAGAACGCCAGCGTCGCGGTTGAGTGAATCAGAGTCCGAATCGCGTTGTTTTGAAGTCGGCTATTTTGTTCATTCCACATGAATACACTGTTGGAGACAGTGTTAGGTATTGATGTGTTAATAGTTTTCATGCAGTAATTGCAGCATGGCTTAATGCTTCCCAGAGAAGTCGAGATTGTTTGATTGAACAGATCTGCCAGGGAGGAGTGTAAGCGTGTTGAACTGTGATAGTGACTCGATGCTATACTACATAGTAATAATTTAAATTTATACTGCACACTGATCCACCTACAGGTAGGTGTCGTAGGGTGAGTTATATAAAACTGTATAAATTTGATCAAATCCTTAAGTAAAAAAATACAAATTAAGAAGACAACATTAGAGTAATCATTTATGTATCTACTGCAGTGTGGTTTGCTTACATCACAATCAAAATTATACATGATGTCTCCGTCAATGTTTGCCTTTGTTATTAATGTTAAATATACTATGCAACAAGACATCTCCTAGAGCAAACATTAGTGCATACATTTGACACTTTATAACAACTTTCGTTCAGGTTTTTGTCATAAGGATATTCTTCTGAAACCGTGGGAAGTTGTTTCTCGCATAAGGTGTCAGTGATAGAAAGTGGACTTGTTCTTGCAGACGCTGTTAGCAGAGTACGCCGGGTTCTTCTTCATTCCCCTGGTGAGTCGACTCACGAGTGACGAGTCGCCCAAGTGTCGCAAACTCACAGCCCTCGCAGTGAAGTGTCTCCTTGGGAAGGTGAGAGGGAAAATAGGGGGAAAGAAAGGGTAGGAAGGGGGCGTAAACAGTGGGGACGTGGTGTGGAGAGTTGGCAGGAGAGAGGGTGTGGGTGGAAAAGGCCAGGGAAGATGGGTGAATTGGGGATTTCAGTCCGAGGAGCAAGAGGAGTGTGAGTGGGAGAGGAAGGGTGGAAGGGAAATGTCTAGTTTTCTTCTGTGATTGAGGAATCCGATGTAAGTATTGTCTCATCTGTGAATATTTTACCAGGATTCATTTTGGCGATGGGAAACTGCGAAATGTGTCTGGGATAAGTTCAGTGAAATATTTCAGGGAGAATTTAGAAATTATGTTGGGGGGGGCAGATGAGGGTTGGTTTTCCAATTTTGTCAGCCTTGCAGTGTTTTACACACAGCTATTTACACAACAATAGCAAATTGTTGTTGTTGTGTAAATACATGGAACAAAGCTGTGTGTGTGACCATGGCATGACTGTAGTGTTTGACCGTTTGTCTTATCTTGTAGCTGGACAGCGGTCAGCGGGACCAGTTGTTTGACATGTGTGTCCAGTGGCTACAAGGACCCAAGGTGGGTGGTGATGCTTCTAGCTGTATATGTGTGTGCGTGCGTGCGTGCTGTGTGTGTGTGTGTGTGTGTGTGTGTGTGTGTGTGTGTGTGTGTGTTGTGTGTGTGTGTGTGTGTGTGTGTGTGTGTGTGTGTGTGTGTGTGTGTGTGTGTGGTGATGGTTTGTGTGTGGTGTGTGTGTGTGTGTGTGTGTGCGCGCGTGTGTGTGTGCATGCATTATCCCAACTTTTCTGCTTGCCCTACAGCCATCCTTGAGCAGGGTCGCGGGCGTGCATGTTGGCCTGTTTGTTGAGGTTGAGTCTGGTGGTTTTGAGCGCCACCTGGCGCGTGTGTTGCCACTCATTGGTGTGTGATGCATCCAAATTTACGATTGCCTACTTGCCATTTAGCAGGGTACGGCCCTTTACAATTTTTGTTGGGTTTCCGGTGTTTTAGCCACCTGGCATTGATTACCCGAAGATATTCCAAGAGAAATACAGGACAATTTTCTAATTACGGCTTACTTTCTTTTCTTTTCCCTTATTTTCTCTGGGTTATGATACAAAAAACCAAAACATTACAGTACTAGGTTAATTTTTATTTTTTTTGTTCCAGTTAGACCCCCGGGTTTATGCATAAAATTTTGTATGTATTTTATTTTGTGTTAATTAGACCCACCGTAAGATGGTAAATATGGGTGTTTTTTTTACGATATTTTTTTTTTTGAGATTTTTAATTAATACTTACATTGTAAGTATTCTGTTAGAAATAAATATTATATCATCGCACATTTCATGACTTCTATAATGCGTCACGTGACATTTTGCCTCGCAACACGGTAGCACAGGGTTGTGTTCTTTATGATTCAATTACTGACTGCTCCCTCTCTCCGACTGCTCAATTTCTTGACTGCTCCCTGTCACTGATTGCTCCCCAGAGTCAGGACACAAGTGTGATGGAAGACAGACAGCTGGACCTGTTGCTCTTCAACGTAATCACCCTACTTATGAAGCTGTCCCGGGAATGCGACATCGTCCGTAGTCCTCGCTGGACCGGAACCCTCAACAACATCTGGGGTGAGCAGTTCGGGCACAGACCGCAATTTATTTTCTCACTTGTGCCATTTTTACATATTGTATTATAAAAAATGTCAGCTGAAAGAGGATGTCAGACTGAGTGAAAGTGGTAGTTGTTGCTGGAATGTTGTTTGATTTAGTTTTAGTGTGCCCAGTCTGCATTCAGAAGCATGGGAAGAAACTAATTTAGAGGTAGTTCTAAGAAGGAATGTGTCTCGGTAAAACTGCCAATAATGGTTGTTTTTCAATCGAACATTATCATCGATTACGTCTAAAAATTGGCAGGCCATTGTTCAAATTGTGACCTCCATTTCCATGCTTATAAAACTCTCTGTAAACACATTAATTTATTCAACTCATCTGATGTAAGACCACATTTGCATTCCCCATAGGCGGCCATTATAACGTTTCCTTCATGGCCTGCCAGGTTTATTCTAACACAGAAATTTCAATTTTTACTTCTTCACATTTTCAGACATTAATTAGCCTTCATTCACATATGAAATTAACGAAATACCTCATTTTCTCACAATCCAATCTCTAACCTGACACCCCATCATTTATGCTAAAATCAGGTTTGTATCTATAAGCAGAAAAATACAGACTGTCATCTGTCACAATTTGACAGCTCTGATGACGTGCTGCACAAATACGTCATTTCTACTCACCCAACACTAAACAAGTCCTCACAGAAATTCAAACAACCTGTATTCGTACTGGGAATTGTTTCCGTCAGGTAACGACAGTCCAACAACACCTTACGTCATTTGTTTTCACGTCCTGCCCAACCTGCATTGATAACGATGATGTCAACCTGTAGCCTTGACAAACAAGAACACGAACTGTATTTATGACCCTGTGACGTGTGACACTGACTGTTTGTCATCTGCCCAGGTCATCTGGAGACTCATCTGCTCCACCCCCACGCCTGGGTGAGACTGGCCAGTGCCCAGATGTTTGGTATCCTCTTGGGGGCCTGGACAGTGGACGAGGTCATAGCAAGGTCATCGGAGGGGTCATCAACGGATCGCAAAGAAAGGTCCTACATTGAGACCGACCTTGACTCTTGGGTGAGTAGCTAATGACCTTGATATTGGGTGTGTGTAGTATGATACTGACCTTGACCTTCTTGAAAGTTAACAGTGATACTTACCTTGTCATTTTGGCGAGTTTATTTGTAGATTTACATTGACAATGTGAATTTATTTTTAGAGAGACCTTAACTCTTGGATGAGTTCACATTGAAACTGACCTTCACTCTCTACCATTTCACTTTGAAATTGGCCTTGAATGTTTGAAGAGTTCACTTTGTGACTGCCTTAAATTTTGAGTGAACTGACTTTGACAGTAACGTTGAACCTTAGGCGAGTTCACTTTGTGACTAACTTTGATTCTTGAATGAGTTCGCACTGCTAGACACCTTGACTCTACAGTGAGCTTAAATGTTACTGACCTTGACACTTGAGTGGATTTATTTTTTTGAATGGCACTGACCTTGACCCCTCATTGACTTTACTGACCTTGAGTTCATCTTGACACAAACCTTGGCACTTGATTATATTTATTAATACATTTATTTTGTTAGTGTTATGAATATTCTGTTTTCGCTTCAGGTGTACACATTATGTGGGTCATTCTGCAAACAACTGACAAGTCCACAACTGGACACGGAGTTGGCTGAACAGGTGAGTGGTTATGTAATGTAATTGTAATTCCTATATTCTCCACCACTTCGTTCTAAACTGTAATGGATCAGTAAAAATCTGCACTTTCCCGTTGTTTTAAAAATTGGCTAATTTGCACAGACTGAAGTCATTGTCATGTGAATGGATGCATGCATTTTGTAATTTGTTTGTTGTTTTCCTAATGTTTTAACTTCTATATTTACTATAAATGTTACACATACCTGTGATTAGCATACATCCCCCTTTAAACAGCATTAGGTAGTGCGACAACAATCGTTAAGACCAATCTTGAGTGTTCAATCTAAAATTGTAATTTAGTAGAAAAAGTTAAGTGATAATATAAATAGAAAGTTTTATTTAGACACAGGATGCCTTGTTTGTGTGGCATGAAAGTGAAAAAATATTGCCATACTGTTTGATAATCTGAATACAGTATGTTGGTAACTGAATAAACTGTAAAAAAACTTCTTGGCTAACTCAGGTTACATCCCACACACGTATATCTTAATTACTTTTATGTAATGATTTATTTTATTTTTCAGATTATCAAGAATACCGTTTTCCTTGCAAAGCTATTGATAAGAATGCCGAGCACAGTAGAAAGTGATGACATCACGAGAAGTGGCGGTGACACGTGCACACCTTCAGATGATGTCACGGAAAGTGGGAAGAAGGCTTCTTTGAGATGGCTCATGAAGAGACTGTGTAGAGAGGCACAACAGGAGGCTGCTCTCAACCCAAAGGCTGACATCAAGGTACATGTCAATGGCGGAGATGTTCTTTGTTACCATGGGAACCGGGGGTCAGGCTGAAAAAGTTGAATGTGTGTTTAACTTCAGGATCTACTTTTACTTTGGTCAGAAACAATTGAACTATAGTTGAATCTCATGTTATGGTCACCTTGATAAACTACAGCCACCTCATAACTATGGACACCCTGATAGTACAGCCATCATGCAATTAAGTCACCATGATAATACCAACACCTCCTATTAAAGTCACCATAGAACAGACACAAATTATTTCAATAACTAAGTGTAGAAAATTATTACCTGGTAATATGATCACCTTCCTGTTGAGGCCACATGCCCAGTCCAGAAGGTGTCCTTAATAGTGAGGGACTATTGTATTTGGATAAATAAAACCTTGAATTATCCTATCCACCAGCCATGATTGGCCTTAAATTTGCTTTTTCAGTTAATTGTTTCTGTGCAAACCAAAATACCGCTAATTTACAAATATGATGGCAAGATTTTGTGAACACATGCGCATCGTCCTGTTTAGTTGAAAAACATACTACTCAGATGACACAACATATTGACTTTACTATTATATTTACATTGTTAACTTTACTAATGTTAACTGTTAGACCTTCACTTCACATGACTTGTGCAGTACCATACATCAGCTGGTTACTGAAGGTTTATGAAGTTTATTTTCAAATGATGATTCATCGTGATTGTGTCTTTCAGAGGAAGAGCGTGTTCACGTGGCTGGCAGCCGTGGCCGTAGACTTGGGAGAGGGAAAGCTCCCCTCCTACCTCCCTCTTATCCTGCCTCCCCTCGTCAGAGAGTTCACCAACGCATCGGCCAAAGAGGGTAAGCCTGGTGATTCTTGTCCGGCAAAATATAAAAACAACCCAAACTTAGGTAATGAATTGATATTTTAAAATAAATATCAGTGTTTTGCAACCCCACTAAAATTATGCAATGTTGATAAACGTAATAAAGATATAACTAACATAATTAATGAAGAACTGAAGATATGATCTATACCTAAAAACTGCGCAAGTGAAAAAGGACACACATTGCACTCATTAGCTGGCAGTGCCACCCTACCAGGTACAGGGCAGCCTACCATTATGAATTTTCCATAATTATGCCCAGACAAGTTCATAGCTGGTGGCCATTCCTGCTGTAGCCAGTTGTTCACTGGAAATAATTTATCAACGTTTTAATGACTTGGGATTCAGTTACATCCTGTGTCTGTGGATGGATTAAGGGTTTAGGAACACCAACTACCAACACTTGATTGATTACTGTAGGGTGGGGTGGATGACACATTGACCGTTACTAGATAATTCGACTATTTATTATGCAGGTTTACTAGTCCGCCCTTATCTTTCCTATGGACTGTCAGACTAATGGGTAGTTCTACCCATGCAGACCCATATGATGTCATGCACAGACACGTATGATGTTACAAACAGACCTGTATGATAGCACAAACAGACCTGTATGATATCACAAACAGACCCATATGATGTCACAAACAGACCCGTATGATGTCACAAACAGACCCGTATGATGTCAAAAACAGACCTGTATGATATCATAAACAGACCCGTATAATGTCATAAACAGACCTGTATGATGTCACAAACAGACCTGTATGATGTCACAAACAGACCTGTATGATGTCACAAATAGACCTGTATGATGTCACAAACAGACCTGTATGATGTCACAAACAGACCTGTATGATGTCATAAACTCTTACGGTGTCAATCACCTACTGGCAAGACATGAATGGTAAGACATTAGATCATTTCCAAAGAATCATTGTTTTTTCTAGCTTTTGTCTGACATTTAAACATTTTCTATATTGGGGCTGTTTTTTCACCACCTGTAAGATTAGTATGTGACTTTTTGCATCAGGTCAAGCCCTTTTGTATATTGTAATTACATCAACCCTAGTTAAACCAGTTTTATTTTTACAAGACATGGTAACTACAATATTCTATTGACTGTTTATTTTGTGTTCCTGTCATGTGTGTATCATTTCTCCATTCAGGGGTTCAGGTGAAACCCTCTACTCAATGTAATAACTTCCAGTTTCACCCCTGAAATATAAAATGGTGAGAGTTGCGTCAAACTAACAAATCTGGTAATCATTAATGTATGAGTCTTGATTATCTTCACTATTTGAAAGTTTTAAATAACCGCAACAACAGGATTTTGCAAATAGTTTTCATATTTTCTGCAAAGTCATATTTCAGCATCCATATACAAAACAACGTGGTGCCTAGATAGGTTCATCAGAGGATTTAATATGCCTTATGGTATCTGATTACCCTCTAAGTAAATAAACTGTGGTCATTGGCATTGTCATGGTGACAGGGTAAAATATCTGCAGTAATCGTCACGACACTTCGCAACTATTGTCTTGAAACTCTAATTAAATGTTATAGGCACCATTTGTATTACTCAATGATTGATGCATATTCCAGCAACTCTGATACAGGTTTTATAAAAATAGAAAAATACATTTGTTTATATTTTTCGGGTTATTTGCATGAAAACGATTATTAACCTAGTAGAGTTTAATTTTCTCTATATAATAAGAAATTATATAGCAAACATATTATGTATAACTTTTCATATAGCATTTTTTTCAATAAGTGAAATGTACAAGAACATGACTTAAACCTTTATTTAAAAGTACAAGCCATTTTGTAAACTACATAAAACCCAGTGCTAGTCAGAAACCATTTATTAAAAAGCGCATTCGAACCCTTTTAAAGATGGATTTATTCCATTGAAAATCCCGCCCCAAAAGTATACGAGTTAAGAAGTATTTTTACACTGTCACAGTCACTGGTGAAGCACAGGGCACTGGCTGTGAATTTTTCGCAACAGCCAGCGGGCATCCATTGTTCTATTTTCGCATAGACCATACTTGCCATTATAGTGGCTACTGCAGTCATTACTTGAAGTTCTCAGGAGAGCAACACTGACATGAAATATAATATACACACAAAGGGTAAGTACATTATATTATTATTTCTCCACATATAGATCGTTTTCTTTATTATTTCTTCACATATTTTACTTGTTAAATTGTTATGTTTTATTATGATGTGTATTGAAATGATTGATCATTTAATGCAATATCCGATACAGCCATTCATATTTGATATTTTATGTGTTTTGATATAATTATTGTAATATTGTGATGCACTTCAGATTTTATTATTTACTGTTATAAAATGTTTATACCTCAGTCCAAAGAGTTTACCGTAAATGTGCGTGCTGCGTGCGTGCGTGCGTGCGTGCGTGCGTGCGTGCGTGCGTGCGTGCGTGCGTGCGTGCGTGCGTGCGTATATAAAAGTTTACAGTTTAAAAAGTCCCAATATATTTATCGAGAATCCACCGTAAATTTTATTTTTTAAACTATGATGATTTATACATACCAAAACATACCACACATCCATAACTGATTCTTATTCCATTCCATGGCATATTTCACACTAGCGCGGGTACTCCAAAAGGCAACAGATTTGTGACCTTTCAAAAGGTGACCCAAGATAATGAAACACTCGTTGTCTAAGATGTAACTATTAGTATTGTGTGTTCCACACGGTGGCGCCACTGTGCGTTCTGTCTTGTTCATCATTGCGTATTCGGCATTGGGCCGACATTGTATCACAGACCGGGCTCATTTTCAAAGAGTAAGTGACGTTATCTTTTATTTCAACACGGACAATCCTCTGTGACAGCTTCGGTTTTGGCGACGCACATCAGAAATCACGTCACAGCCGTCTGCTGCTGGCATTTGTGGCAAACTGCGCCGCAGCCCTAATAATAATAATTTATTTGAAATGCTAATTCGCCGTTTTTGTGAATTGCGGAAGATTGACTGGTGCTAATGGTGTGCGGTGTGTATCGGTGATACAGCTTCGATGGTGTATGTTTGGTAGATAGACGTCGCGTGTGTTTTATTGGTGTGCATATGTGTGTGTGTCCACGTTGGCGAGTCTAGACACACCGTGCGTGCACGCTCGCACATACGTCCCACGCCGCCCGCAGGTGAGTCGAGGCGAAGCCGCGGTAAAAAACGAACACGTCAGCGTCGCTGCATCGACCGCACGCAGACATGCGGAGTCTAGCAAACATTCCGACCGACTGCTTTGTCCGCGATTTCACGCCGTCTGTCACCGTCAGCCAGTCAGACAGACACGAGTTGCGTGAAAATTGCACGTACGACTCATTAGTATGCGTCGGCTGGCTGCCAGCTCGTGTAGGGTGTATGTAGCGTGTACGGGTGAATCGCTTGGAAGGTGGGCTGGATAGCGAAACCTTATCTGAACGCAGGACGCATCGCCGTGCGGTACAGAAACATGTCTGGTGTAGCGCCAGCCATCTGGGAATTATGTATGAAGTCACAACTAGGCGGCGTTGGCGGCTAATAAACGCGCGCAGGCGTATAAAATAATAAATCAGTGGCGTTCTTTGTCCGCGTCGCTGGTGTTGTTTACTTTGTCACTTCTGTTGTCGATTTCCGTGGAGCGCTGCGTTTTAATCTAAATTCTACGATGGCATCATTACCATATCTTTATAAGACCGATGAAAAGAGTGTTCGCGCCCAGATGTGTGTGTTGACACCGGCAGCGGTGTGGCCAGTGCGGTGCCTAGGCGGGGTTAGGACGCGCCAGGTAGTAATAAGCCTAGCTGCGTCCGACCGTCAAGAGAGGTAACGCAGCGGCGGAGTCTGCTGTAGCGGCCGCTGAGTGGCGGCCGACGCCCGTAAAGTTGATATATGGCCGTTAGCTCTCCGCCAGATCAATATCGCGGCATCTCGACATGGGCAGTGCAGCGAGCAGGCGCAATTTGTTGTTGCGTCGAACACGTTAACAGCTGCCTGTGGCCGGGTAATGACGCTTGGAGTCGGTGACGGTCGCCGGTCGTGCTAGTCTCGCCGTGTGACAGGTGATGTTCGGTCCGTGAAATCAAGAACATAAACGACCGCCATCTGTCGTGACGCACGAACCACGTGACTTGTCGCATGGATGGCGGAGGTAGTTGTTAGGTGCAGGGCTTGATTAGCCGGCTGGCATCACGCTTGGTTGATGGCTTGATGCACGTCTGTGGTTGTTTGTAACGTGATATCACGTGACGTGGTGGTGTCATCGTGAGTTGTACTCTCACCGACCACGATCTGTTAGTTGCCTGCAGGTGGCGCCATCGTGTGACAATCACTACGGCTTCTCTGGTTGTTTTCCGTGTGACTTCAACACTGATCACGCGTTCTGTGGACAACCATGTATAGGGAATTGTGAATTATCTGATTGTCCTCGAGAGTGTACAACCTTTCGAATGTGTACAATGACCAATCTTCGTGTATTGTCACATCACGCAGCACAGTTTCATAGGATTTAAATGCAAGCATTTATTTACCTTAATTAAAATGTACATGATGCTAAAGCTGTATTTATCGATATAAGTATTATGTAGCTGTACCTATTTATTTAAAAGGTGGTGTTTATTTTTTTCAGGCGGCTGACAATATGACCTTTTCAACTATGATCAAATATCGACGCAGCTTAGCTGCCGTCGTCCGCGCACTGCAGCAACAGCGCGCCCTAGTGTGCACCGCCGGCACTAACGCCCTCCACAACCAGCAACAGGCGGCGCTGCAGCGCGTCCAGCCCGAGTGCGTAAGCGTAGTACCGTACCGAGAGGGCAGCACCAGCAAGGGGGCTGTGACGAAACGGAAGCCGTATTCGCCGTTCACGGGCAAGAGCAACGCGCTGGACTTCACGCTAGCTCGCGCCGATGACCTGGTCAACTGGGCGCGCAAGAGCTCACTGTGGCCAATGACCTTCGGCCTTGCCTGCTGCGCCATTGAGATGATGCACTTCGCCGCGCCGCGCTACGACATGGACAGGTGATTGCCCGAGCCTTGTTTTCGTATGCTCATCGTAACGCTAGAGACAATATGTGAAAGTATGTGTGATGCCCGAATTTCTTCCTGTTTTTGTTCGTAATGCTGGAAGAAATTATGTTGAAAGTGTGCTGCCCGAACCGAAGAAATTGCCTTTAATAAACCAGAATAGTGTTCGCTATTTGAATATGTCGATCGCGAACTATTGGAGAGTAACGCAGTCTGAAATTACGCTATTGCCAAAAAATAGTTTTTAAAAGAGTATTTAATGTGCCGTAACTTACGACATATTTGTTAAGTATGTAGCGGTGATTAATTAATTAAAGTGGTTAAACATTGTCAGACTGTACTTGTAATCTTGTAAAGCATATTTGATGAATAAGCCATCATTGACTCGTTCCTTCCCCGACAGGTTTGGCGTCGTGTTTCGGGCCAGTCCGCGACAGTCCGACTGTATGATCGTCGCCGGCACTCTCACCAACAAGATGTCGCCGGCGCTGCGGAAGGTCTACGACCAGATGCCCGAGCCGAAGTGGGTACTGTCGATGGGCAGTTGCGCCAACGGCGGCGGGTACTACCACTACACGTACACCGTGGTGCGAGGGGTGAACCGCATCATCCCTGTCGACATCTACATCCCCGGATGTCCACCCTCCGCCGAGGCGCTGCTCTACGGTATCTTGCAGCTGCAGAAGAAGATCAAGCGCATGAATTCGATCCAGATGTGGTACCGGAAGTAGACCGATCGCGCACTTCCGGAAGGTGGTTTGCGCGTGGAGTGAAGCGAGACTGCGTGTGGCCTACAGGACAGTGTGTGTTGACCGTTGTGCGTTGCATGGAGACACTAGAAAGTACTTGATGATGCTCATAGGTGAACTGGGTTTGACTTCAACATCTGGGCATGAGAGCATACTGGGACTCTGGGAAGCAATGACGTCACTTCGGATGTAGCACACCAACAAAACCAAAATGTGTAGATGGCAGTGGTCTGTAATGTCAGACTCAGAAGTGTTGCACTCAGCGTCTCACCAGGACAAAACGTCATGCTAACTGTCCAAGTGATAGCCAACAGTGCTATATTGGACTAATTCCGGTAGTCGGCTAGAATTGGTTCGGTGTTAAGATAATCACAGGTCGTGGCTGAATCCCAAATTACACGCATTGAAATAGTCATGACAAACAGTCCACCAATCGTTGCATGATAATTAACCTCTCCGAATCTCAATGTAAGTTAAGGTGCTTTTTGAAAATATTATGTTCCCTGAATGCTGTTTTTATTGTGATATTTTACTTTCACACAAGCCATATTGCTTACTTTTTTGCATTTTTACAAACATTCAAAATTATGCGAATTTGCATAGCATGCATTTATTGGGTGTGATTATATTGTTTTCAAAGTCGGCCCATTTAGAATTTAAGCCGCTTGCTGCTATCATGTAGGTACATGTCTCGTGCGTTAATAAATTATTTGGAAGACATGTAAACTGCATTGGTCTTGATAAATGCGTTGTTCTTGCAATAATACATTGGCTCGGAATGTTTATAGAATAATCACAAATTACAAAACCGTAAGAGATGTCCGCATCTATGCGCTTTCAAACACGGTCATTATACCGCATCATTGGTTTGTTCCCGGTCCGCGGTGTGGCGCCACTGTTTTTTGACAGGCGTTAGGTGGCGCTTCACTAGTTCATTGGTGGTTGACAACGGGTTCAGACGAATGCGAATACATTTCGGTGGCTAATATACGCGTTTGCGTTGTCGGTGACGGCTCATCGCATCTGCACGTGCGATTGGTTAAGTTGCAGCGAGTGTGTATTCCACACGCATGAACAATAACCTCTGTTCAATACCCGCGTGGAATTAGGATATCATAACCGCACACGTTTGATTACGGGCGCACGGCCCCGCTATATTGCGGCGGGATCTACCACTGGTCTATGTAGATGAATATGAAATGCACGTAAAGCCATTGTCGGAGATCCTGCTGTCCCCAAACCGTCGATAATTGGGGTCATAGGAAGATTTGTGTGCAGTGATTACGGGTCACATTTGGAATGTGACTATGTACGTCACATTTGGCGGCAATTCAAATTAAATTTGCGGGAGAAACACCTCATGGATTTATTTTAGAAGTTCGGGACAGTACAGATTCCAGATAGTGTTGGGTTGGACTTCGGACATAATACGATCTTTATACGTAACAGTATGGGAAGCTTCCCATCTATGTAAAATTAATAGGTCAGTGGGATTAACGCGTTAAGTGACGAGTTCCATAACGTAACGACACTGTTACGTCATCAGACACAACGATAGGCGTCACAATAAAAATATGCAAGTGGCCGACGTCACATATAAACGGAACGGATAAACGCTCCTCCTGTTCGGCATCCGGTCTGATTGATTGGCAGAGCTTTGTAGTCAACAATCGAAATTACCGGGAGTTTTGTTATATAATAATAACATGGCGTCACAGTCATTATACGTAACAATAAGAAAACAATATGGCGGTCGTGCTTCACGTCAAATAGACCTTTTGTTATATATATATATATATATATATATATATATATATATATATATATATATATATATATATATATATATATAATCAGTGAATGTACCGCGCATATACATAGTTCGTAGGACAATGCGTGACGCTTGTAATTGACGTATCCAAGGTGCTTTACAAACGCCGTCAGACGGTCAACAAAATGGCTGCCTGAACACGTGCTTTTCATCGTATATGTTATTGAAATTGTAGTTTCGGAAGAATATTTTTATGCAAATGCATGAGAATATTGTTATGCAAATGCGCGGCATACGTGGATATGTAGGCATGTAGCAATGTTTGCTCTAGGAGACGTCGTTTCGCACAAGTAATGCAATACACATTTAGCCTTTATCAACATTGTCGTCAACGGCAAAGCTTGACCAAGGAATTGTTATTGTGACGTAGCAAACCGCGACTGTTGGATACATGGATTGTGTAACGTGTGTTACAGACAGCGAGTTGCACAGTCTGAGTCAACAGGTTCTGGACCTTGCTCAAAGGCATCGTCGGTGTTGAGACCTTCACCAAGACGTACGCGACGGCTCTGAGGGCACTGACCGAGAGACGCGACATCCGCAAGAGACAGAGGGCGACACAGGTCAGTTCTGGGAACTGGATCTCGAAGAGTTTTAGAAGACTCATCTCTCCTGTCTATCTGTCACATCGTCCGTCCGTCCGCACGCACGCACGCACGCACGCACGCACGCACGCACGCCCATCCTATCGCCCGTCCCTCCCTTCTTAAGGCAATTAAAAAAAAAATAACACATACGTGATTAAGTTGCACTTAAAGTATGAAAAGTAAAACAAAGAGTTTCTCACTGGTTCAAACCACCACATACACCATTAATTTTTAACGTTGGATTGAACATTTTGAATGCCCCACCCCAAGGTATTCAAGCTAACATTTCACTATTTGTGTTTACGCACGCACGCACGCACGCACGCACACACGCACGCACACACACACACACACACACACACACACACACATTCCTCTTGCTCTCACACTTTCTGTCTCTCGTTCTCTCCCCTCTACCTCCTTCTCTACCTCCCCACTCCCTCCCTCTACCGCCCTCCCTCCTCCTTCCCTCATTTTCCCCCCCCACTCCGTCTCCCACTCTGCTGTCCTGTAGTGAATATCAAAGTAGTGATCATTATCGACATATAAATTATAATAACATTATTGTTGATGGGATCTCCGTATAGTTGTCCCAACATACTTATGCTTGTAATTGTACCTGTACAAATTAAACTCGTACTTCTGGTTGACCCTTGACCCTGGTTTCTTGCAGGCCGTGGCTGACCCTGAGCTGGCAGCTAGAAGGAAGATCAAGAAGAACCTGGCAAAGAAGGAAGCCAAGAAGAGGAGGATTGAAGAGTTGCGCCCAACAAAGAACAACAGTGGCAAGAAACGAAAACGAAAAGCGTAATGAGATGACACGAGTTTTAGTAATTAATTTACAGCAAATGTACAATAGTAGAATTTTGCAAGGCATCGTGTGATTAGTTGCGCGCGGAGCGATCCTAAGTGTAAAGTTTCCGACGTGCACTTGCATTGTAATACACCAATACATGAAACTATTCTTGTTTGATTTGCTTATCTGGCAGCCACTGTATTAATGGACCATCCGTCCGTATAGGTCGCCTTCTCCCGGAATGTGCCTACTTTGTTACACTAACAGGACACGTGCCACCATCATTTTCAAAATGAAACCATCGAAACGGCAGCAATGTCATATTTGTAGTCACTTTGAAAGTACAGGTTTATCAGCGATGTATCATGCACAGGTAAAGCAGATATGAAATGTTTATTTCGGACAAAAAGTCTGTACGTATACATAAAATACATTTTTAAATGAATAAAGTACAATATATAAAATACAATTAAAGCAATTATGGGGTACAAGTAAAAGAATAAATAAGTGAGTAATAACAATAAATAGGTCATGAAAAAAATTGAATAAGTGATTAAAATAATCATTAAAACGGTAACAAATACAATACAGATATAATGTGTATAATTGGGATATCCAGTATGTGTACATAGAACTTCCTGAAATGTATAGTATTCGATTCGTTCAACCGTTCGTTCATCCAGTCCCGTCACTGTATTACAACACGATCACGCCATATCTCGGACGACTGGTGATGGAAACAGCCTACAGGGGATCTGTGCTGCGTACAAAACTCCCCATTTGACATACTCGAGAAAGTTCACGAGCTCCTCCAGTTTATCTCTGGTGAATTTATGCAGGTGGTCTCGTAGGTCGTAGAGGTCACGAAGTGTTATGTAGTTCGGCGTGAAGCATGTCGGAAATTGTTGGCACACAGTTCTCACACCTCGTGAGGGGGTTGCTGGGATGTGGGATAGAGACACGGAGTCTAGTGGGCCTTTCGTAGCCGTATGTTCTATGAGACAACTTCAAGACTCATGTTGCTGGTGTGTTGTGCTGTCGTAAAACGAGAGGAACATCAGAGGACACGACGTATGCCCCCACTTGTATGCTGTACCGGAGGAGCTACTGTCAGCCCTGTCACGTCCACTTCAACGAGAAGCGTGATGCAGTGGCATAACCACGATTTTGCATGGGAGGGTCCGACCATAAAGAAAACTATGTATGTATGTATATTTATATATGTAGGTATATATATATATTATATATATATATATAATATATATATATATAATATATATAATATATATATAATACACACACGCACGCACGCACGCACGCACACACACACACACACACACACACACACACAATTCAAACCCAATTCGCTTAACCAAGTTCACTGACCAATGTAGCTGGCAATTCAGCAAAATACCCCGGCATACATAAATGCCCTAGGGCGATGCCACTAACAGAGAAACAAGACGATAAAATTCAGGTTTGCGAAATGGTGGGAGAAGAATGGAGAAAAAGTGCAACAGACAGAAGGAATTGGATACTGCTGGTAGAGAATATAGGGAGAGAAAAGTGAGAGGAAGAAAAAAGACAATGGAAACGGATATCATAGTCAACTCACCGCTGACGAAAGGGATGCCAAGAAAAGAACAACAGTAAAATGCAATTTGACCTTACACGCACATTGAACGACATTTTCGTTGCTCTGTCACCTCTTGGACTGCAGCCAGCGACAAAAGTGGAGAACTCCTAAAGGTGGGTTTATACTCTCCAACGCGGTTGCAAGCAACGAGGCGATTGAGAATGGTCAAGGTCGAACGATGTAACTTGCAACGTGGTTGTATGACGCAACCACGTTGCAAGCGACTTTGTTCGGTTGCGTGCGTACCACTTGCATGTCTTACACAATGGAACACGGTTGCTGCGACGAGACATTAACTGGTCTCCAGCCCACCGTGCGGCGCCACTCTTACATAGCAACGAAAGCATAGCACCAATGGGGAACGATTTGGGAACTAGTTTACGCGATACGCGGATTCCATTTGTCAGACCCGACGTAGAAATCACTTTCATCTAGTGATTAAACAAATTCAAACCAATATAACGGAATCAAAAAAAGTTTTTTATCTGATGCCATTTCATTGATACATTAGTGGTAGAGGCAATGTTATGGGGGTCCTTGCGGGCCAACAACCTTAAATAAAAATAGTTCACAATGATACACAAATGCATTTCTTATTAAACTAAATTCACACATTACTTGAAAGTATTGAAACACAACAAATAAGTTGTATAGTTGCATTCTGAAAGTATACGTCCACAATCGTTTTGTGTAATATACACTACCAATTTGTGGTGTAAATTATAATAACTATAAATATGTATATTTCAACATAAAAACAGGCTAAATTGAAAATAATGTTCAATAAGCTACAAATGGTGTGCTATGCTGATGTTTAAAAAAATCTTTATGTGCTTCAAATGGTATTATATAATTTGACTTGTAAGATGAGATGCCACTAAAACAAAGAAACTTGTCCATATGTAGAGATGGCAACTTGTCACACCAACTTTCTACACGAAGCTGATGCAGGTCATATAGTGTAATCCAAATTGTCCGCCATTGGTTTCAGTCTGCATATAGCTTTGCCTGCATATATGCCTTGCTTTCTGTAACTCCATTAATTGAACCATAAAATGTAAACAAAATGTAATTAATTCAAATTTATACGTTGTGTGATCTTAAATTGTTTGGCATATGAACATACATGACAGTGTTACAACATTATATGTTTAGTTAATATTAATTTGCATTACTCAGATATTTTGTTTTGAAAATATGATGCTGTATTTTGTATTCATAATGTTTGTGTAGAATGCATAGTTTATATTTGCTTCAGTGGCTTATATACCAATTATTCATAGTATACTGATAGTTTATGCGGAGCACAAACTAGAAATGTATCTGGAATATTTTTTATATGTTGTCTGGGTTATAAGTGATTAATAAAACAAACATAATTATATGAAATACTTATTACGATTAGTTAAAATTACTTGCATTACAGTTTAATGATTTTTAAAGAATCCCCTTTAAAGGGATTCTTTATGACACACAAAAGGGATTCTTTTAAATGTATCAAAAATGATAATGAAAATAATTTATTTGATAATATAAAGCTCTTTGTAATATACACCATTTTTTATTAATATAACTGTTTCACGTAACCCTTGCAAAAGAATAGTGATCACAACAGTGTTGCTGGTCCCATTATACAATCAGTATATTTATAAGAAAAGTACACCCACTCTGAAAGGCACTACATAGGGCCAAAGTATTAGCATAACATTGCTGATATGGGCGATAAAACAAGTAAGCCCCGCTTCGAATATTGTCAGCGATGCCTACCGTCAAATTCGCATCGGTTCTTCAGTGCGATGGGGCTGGCATGACTCGTAATGATGGTATTCTTAATGTATGTATAAAACAACAAATGTCACCGTTCGTAGAATAGGTAAATGCAATGCGTTCAAAAGCGATACGTCACTCACAGTCACTGCCTGTGATTGGACAAATACAAATTACTTGCAGTGTTACACGGAACAGAACTTCCCCTATCCAAGAGACACGTTGCATGCAGCGTGAAACGCGGCCTCACGAGACGCGCTCCATACGATTTTATGTTTAGGCTACACTAAGCGACCTGGCGTGAGGCTCGGTTGCAGCCTAGTGTAAACATAACATCGTATGCAGCGGCGTCTCGTGAGACAGCGTTTCATATAAATAGATATATGTATGTATATATATATATATATGTGTGTGTATGTTTCAAACGTAGTAGCTCGCGTGGGTATCTTCCTAACTCGGCTTGGGCTTGTATATACGTATAATGTATATAATACATATATGCACTGTATATAGATACATATATATGTATAATATATATATATATATATATAATATATACATGGTGTGTATATATGTATATATATATATATATATATATTATATATATATATATATATAATAATATACATTATATTACATATTATAATATATATATATATATATATATATATTGATATATATATATATATATATATATATATATATATATATATATATATATATATATATATATATATATATATATATATATATTTATATTATACGTATATATACAGTTACACAGCGATGCTTGTTAGAGAAGACGCCCACTCGAGCTACTACGTGTGAAAGTTGAGTTACATTGTTTCCCCGTATTTCGAAATATTGCGCCCCCGTGTAATTTAGATCTCGGATGAATTTAAGTCTAAAATGATGATGTCCCGATAGGTCGCATGTGCCTTAAACCGCATCGTTTCTAATAACCTGCACCAGACGCATCTAACACACCGGAATGGCATATGTACGACGTACACACATAACAATAAACATACAGTATTTGTTCATAAGGGACCATTACTACCAGTTGCGTGATCGTGACGGTGAAAGCGGCCGTTTTGTAGATCGTCTTACGGAACTAAACACTCTAGCAACATTACCCGGTGCATTAGTGATTAGTAAAATTGCTAATATATGGGCTCCGTTAGTATAATTGCTAATTGGTCTCCGTTAGTATAATTGCTAACTGGTCTCTATGAATACTGCATTTATTCAGTTGTTTGGTTGGTATTTTTTTGGTTAAACACGACATCGAAGACGTGAACACCAAGGCGAGTGTCCGCTAATGCGAGACAGCCGGTGTGTTATAGTTGAAGTTGAAGAACTCTCACCACACTAGTGGTTTAAATGTGTTACAGAAAAAAGTAATTCCAAATATGAAGACTGGCTCTCTTACGCAGCCACATGTCAGTTACATACTGTCATGGTCAGGTTCCGAAAGTGAGCATGTTAAGTGTGTGTGTGTGCGTGTGCGTGTGCGTGTGCGTGTGCGTGTGCGTGTGCGTGTGCGTGTGCGTGTGCGTGTGCGTGTGCGTGTGCGTGTGCACATTCTTCGTGGCTCACACTAGTAACCCTGAATAAAAATTCAATAATTAGTACAAAGTTAGTTAATTGGATTTCCATACGTTGTGTTAGGATATGCATGTCGTGATAAAACCCACAGGGGTAATATCATCCCCCCGCTCCCCAACTACGGTGTAGACGTCAAGTGGCTGCTACACTAAAGCTACATAAAATACACACCAGCCTGTGCCTGCCAGACCAGAAGGTGATGCTTCCTCAGCCGTACGTGGTTTGACTGGCAACCCGCACCAGTCTGCGCTCACCGAACCAATCCCAGTAACCTACTCTACTGGTTGCACTGTCATCCACTCTACGGTAGAGATCTGAAATGGACTTCCAGACATTGTAACTGGTGAGATCTGTCACAATGGTGCTCAGTCCTTCAAGAGCCGTGCGCATCACTATGTTATTTCTACAGTAGCACAGGGTTCTTTGAAGTATTTCTGAGCTGCTCTGAACCAATGATTGACCCATTATGACTACAGATACGATGTGTTTGTGAATGACCTGTTCATGTATAATATGGCTATTGTTCACAGGAGCATATAATTTTAAAACGTGTACGCCCACACGCGTTTCATCAACACATTGACAGGGTGGAATGGTTCACGCCTGAAAGTAACCAATCGGGTTGCAGCAGGTGTGTTTCTTGTTTTAGCCACGCAGTGACTACGTAGGTTAGAATGTTATTAGCTGTGTTTGGCGATCGCCTCACAACCCACTCTGGTACACCAGCAGCAACCGTCGAAATCTACTTTTTGGAGTGAATTCGTAAAACCAGCCGCCATGCGACTGGTTTGGGTTTCAGCTTTTCTTCTCGTCGCTGTTGGTGTCAAATTGGGTAAGTTTTTTGTGTGCGACATCACATTTCAGTAATAAGCTGTATATAATATGTTTCTTTACGGAAACAGTTATGTATCATTATTTTTCTGTGAGCAAACACACGAAACGGCAAGCTAGTATGGCTCAGTTTTAACAAACACTAACCATCAACAAACATGTTAATACAAGTGCTCTAGTTTGGGGGCAACAGTGTTTGACGTTTGTACATTGATTGTTTAATGTGAATCCATGGTAATTTTTTAAAAGGATATGCATATGACTGTAGGACTGTTTGGTATAATAAACGAAATAGTGTGCGTATTGCCATCCAGGTGACACAATCCACTGCTATTCCTGTGAAATCGTGGGCGAGATGGGCAACTCGCATTGTGCCGACCCTACCAAATATACTGATGTCGAAATTGTGTCATGCGATAAGTGCTTGATGGACGTCGTAGGCAAGTATCACAAGTAGTGCACTTTGGTCTTGTGTTAGCAGTTTTGTTTTGCAATTAGTATTGGTTTTTTATATTTAAACGGGTATTGCTTGATTAAGACCTAGCAGTCGTTGCAGACAAATTGTCGCTTTGCCATCGCTTGCAAGGTGCCATATCATAATTTAGTTGTATTACAAATACATTTATGGATACATTAAGAAAACGTTTCTATTTACAACTTCCTTTTGATAAGATTAATTATAATTGGTTAGCTAATATTTGATAACACCCAAAGAGACAACGTTTCTTCCAATTTAGTGAAAGTAGGCTTATGTTCAATGTAGTCTTTATAAAGGCTGCTTCCTTTGTACTGATATACACTTCGTAAGTTTTAGTATGTTAGTTGCCGACTGTTTATCTAACTATCAGGGCTATCACATTAAAGTAGATCTCAACTCATTCAACTGTTACGATGAGCACCTACCCTAAATTGCTTCCACTTTTAAATGAGTGTGGTTTTGTGTGTGTGTGTGTGTGTGTGTGTGTGTGTGTGTGTGTGTGTGTGTGTGTGTGTGTGTGTGTGTGTGTGTTTGTGTTTGTGTGTGTGTGTGTGTGTGTGTGGTGTGTGTGTGTGTGTGTGTGTGTGTGTGTGTGTGTTGTGTGTGTGTGTGTGTGTGTGTGTGTTTGTGTGTGTGTTTGTGTGTGTGTGTGTGTGTGTGTGTGTGTGTGTGTGTGTGTGTTGTGTGTGTGTGTGTGTGTGTGTGTGTTGTGTGTGTGTGTGTGTGTGTGTGTGTTGTGTGTGTGTGTGTGTGTTGTGTGTGGTGTGTGTGTGTGTGTGTGTGTGTTGTGTGTTGGTGTGGGTGTGTGGTGTGTGGTGTGTGTGTGTGGGTGGGTGGGTGGGTGTACAGTTATGTTGTGTTTTACATACACTCAATAATACGACATGTTTTGACCAAACATCAGGTTTATTCAGCATAAAGTCTATAAACACAACATATTTTGAAAAGTGTCAACAGTAGCTTATAGTTTCATCCGATTCAATTGCGATTTGTACAGACCCTCCCCCCATCTGACACAACATGGGCGCGCGAACGATTGTCATTCAGACTAGGGGGTACAGTTCAGTGTGGAATAAAATAACGGCGTATTTAGATCCTTGACAGTGTCGGCGATTGCGACGTAATTTGTAGAAACATGGGCTTCTAGTTTCTAGTTGTGTTCATTTTAATTCTGTTTTGTCTTTGTTTGTGTTACAGGGTCTATATTACACAGAGGCTGCGCATACGATAACACCCATAATGGCTGCGATTATACCAGCAAAACACTGTATGAATGTATATGTGACACCGACCTTTGCAACAACGCCTCATTCGGACTCACAACAGCCGTTTCCGAACACAGCACAACAGCCGTTTCCGAATATGGCACAACCGTCGTTTTCGACGAACACATAACAACAACTTCATTAAATTCCAGCGCATCGGCCATTTCCGTCCAGTTCCGTGCAACAACAATTTCTGTTCTTTCTCTGTTTGCAGTCGCTGCAGTCAATTTCTGAATATATTCGTTACACACTTCAACATGTTATCTGACTGTTTGCATATTTCAAATATGTTCGCTTATCTTGTTATATCGAATATTTGCTAAACATAGGTATACGATGTCTTGATATATCAAGAATTGCAAAACTTGTGTCGATGAAATCACAATATAGACGTTATACTACAGGGCAGAGCATTTAAACGCTAATACATCGCCATCAAACAGCGAGAACGTGTGCATTTTGTATTTTTATATGATTTGTTTCAAGAAACATCCATCGGCAATATTGATAAACCATGCACTATGCATTTAAATAATTAAGTACTATTATATATATATATATATATATATATATATATATATATATATATATATATATATATATATATATATATATAAACGTGTGTGTTATTGGCGGAAAACATAGCGCGGTTTGATACAAAACGTATATATATAAAACAGAGTGTGTGTTATTTTCGCATGACCAGCTTGTCAAACAATTTCATTATTATATGGGTTTACTATATTTTTGCTTAGTTAGTCTTCTTTTTCTGTGTCAGAGGCATGTTTGGCTTTAAACTTGATCACTGACTGCTGGTGTTTGTTCCCTTTAAAACCTTTTGTAGGATTTGAGCTTAAAAACCATGACTTCACGTGAAAAACAATATAATCCTTATAGTAGTTTCCTTATCTTTGCTACATGTCAATATACGTTTGAAGTGTCGTGTTATTTTGTACAACAATTTCTGATAGACATGGCTACAGCGAAACTAAATATATTTTGTGTTATTCTTGCGTTCACCGGTTGTCGAACTCTCGTTTATAGTTATGTAATAAATAAATAAAACCGATGTTTAAAGTTGTATGTTTGGTATAGTTCTATATCGATCGTTCACACTGAACAATGAATTAATAGTCCAATTATATATGAGGATTGGTTTGATCATATTTGTAGATTTATTTTATACATTCACATCGAATAAAATTGTTTACAAAACGTTTATGGTATAAATACCACGGGCTGTTCGTTAGGATGTGTATAACCTCTCAGCAAAGTTATTTGTCGCAAATTAACACGAGGCAAACAAGTTTTGAGGCATGTTTCGATAGCAAGCGCAAATCACGTGACTGTACTGCGCTATAATCCGTGACAGTGATTTAAACAACGTAAGATATTATTGTATTGAACGACATTTTAAGCAACTCTTCTCAGTAATCATCACAGGAGAGTTAACGAACAGCCCTTGGCATTTATACCAAAAATGCTTTGTCGTTTCGCTGCACATTGATGATTTTACATTTATCGCACATGCGCAGAAACGTCAATCGGAACGTTTATAACAACTGGAAAAATGTAAGCGCGACAATGTCACCAATATTGTAATTGTACAATAGCGTGCACAGTAATGCGAATGTTTGTTTGGCAACGTTCTACTAGACACAATATTAACAAATTACCTAACGATACGAGATCGTGCCTTGAGAACAGCTCAATTAACTGTTATCGTGGACATTATATATTTATAGACTATTAGCTCATGGTGCCCATGTCACATTGATAGAACATATCACGTTTTTAAACCGTAAAACAGGCACATCAACAGACACCTACTTTATATTGACAGAGACCAATTAACGATTAAGTTGAGAACCGATGCACAGGGTAACGACCATGGCACCTATTGTTGCTGTCTTTGATAACTAACATTACCCAGTGCAATGGGTGCAAAGCAATTATTAATATCGTACCTTTGAATATAAACTTATGCACATTTGCTGTTGCCTATTGTGTCGGTCAAACACAGCATGGTATAGGCCATGTTAAAAGCCGGGACAGTCAGTCTAGTATGCCATAAATGTCGTGTCGTAATCACGCATGAAACATTTTAAACATAGCGGTTGAATAAATAACGTTCGTGATTTGAACGTAAAATGAGAACATTCCAAAGGCGAGATCACATTGGAGTTTCTCGTAGACGGCCGTTGTAACGATTTCGTCATCACGTACCAAATTTACATCACTGTTGCCCAGCATATTTAAGCTATATTTACAGAAGTGCTCTGGAAAATTCGTGAAAGTAACACACCACAGGGTCCCACAAAGGCACAAACCAATCTAATTCATTTGTGTTACAACAAGACGCCGATTTGTAGTGTTATTGTCAAAATGACACCTGTATCTAACCAGAAAACACCGCTAGGCATATATCAGTTTGTTACAGGTTTGATGCCACGCTGAAGAATAAACCAATTAACTCATTTAACGCTACACCAGTCCTCACAAACATCCACATATATTACAAAATGCTGGTTTTATGTGGAAATCTTTTCGGGTAATGGCGGATGTACCTTTGATATTGTCTTAGCCTTGTAGCCTTGCAAGCACAGGGTAAGACAGATATTCAAGCACATAACTGCATACGTCACGAAATCTTGTTTCATTGGTAAGATAATAAATACTTGATATTGATAATGTTTTACATAATTGTATTCAATATTTAGTTCCAGGCATCTACTACATTCGCGTGTGTGCGTGCGTGCGTGCGTGCGTGCGTGCGTGCGTGCGTGCATGCGTGCGTGTGAACACAGTGGGAGTTAGTTATAATGCAGTAGTTACTGACGTATTCGACGCATTGTTCTACCATTTCAATTGCCGTTTATACCCTGCTAAAAAGGCACATTAATAGAAACAGTATGTATTCAGAAATACCTCAATTGTCCATGTAGGTGACAGCCGAAGGACAGTGCTATTGTAATTGTGTCTACAATTGCGGTTGTTGAAGCGTCTTATTGAATTGGCGAACCAGTTGCTCACATGAGATGTGCCGATTTTTTTAGTTCAGCTATGTCACTATGAGGGGAGGACATGAGCTGTTAAGAAACCTCTAGGAAGCAAATGACAGCTTACTACATTAAAAATTAACCAAATCATGTCGTGGTGGGCAGACCATGCGGGTATTTCTTATGTCAACTCGGTGTTTCTCTCAGTGGTGGTCAATGGTCTTTTACGTCTCGGCTGTGTCAAGGTCGTTTCCTCTTTGGCGCGACATTGTCAAAATTACTTGAAGACGACGAATATGTTTTACATGAGAATCTCCTGTGTACGAAAATAGTGCCAATTTCCAGGTTTCATTGCTTGATGAAACGTCATAAATGCAGTTGGTATTGTACTGGCGTGCTTGAAAAGCGGAATTTACAAACCTAACGAATTACATTAATAATACATACGATATGGTTTGACAGTTAGTTTGCAAATTGTGATCTTTCCACTCTCGTAATGCAGAAATGTATATAGATTGTAGAAGAAACGGCAGCGTCACATGTTTAGACCTGATGTTGTTTTACATGGAGTTTAACACTGTATCCAGAAATTGTTTCGTTGAAACACCATCTGAATGGTTCGTGCAGTGAGTGATATTAATGTCTACAACAAATATAAAATGTGACTCAAACAAATACAGATCTGCGTCTTTAACATGCATTGTGTTTAAAACAACGGAATATTTGTTCACGTGTTTGTCAACGACTGGATAATCGTAACAAAATAACGCATCCGTTTCAGAAAATGCCATGGAGAAATATACTTGTGAAATGATAACAACACCAAGCGAAATTGTTCATTCTGCATGATGAGAATCTACAAGACTAGTGGAAATGCTTTACTTGGTTTTGCAAACGCGCTTGATGCTGTACCGACCAAGACGCTGTGAAATAAATTGACTCATTATAGTATCAGTGTGTAGGGACTGGGTGGAGTTTACAGCTGAATAAAATACATCATTCTTAGTTGGTCGAAATAAACTAGTATCGATAAAAGGTACATTTTAGTGTTCCTCGGGGTGCGGCAATGGATCTCTATTATGATTGTTATACTGTGATGATCTTCCAGACCTTATTTCACGATAATTGCGCAATAGTGTTTGATATGCAGAGCTGTTCAGCCATTACAAGATCAATTAATATCATCAACAAGATAACCTTATTATATTGAGGGTTGATTGCAGATTAAATACTACTCTTCCAAATGCAACATAATGTGCACAACATCATGCGTTCATTTGTATCGTTTCTGCCACACTGGAAGACATATACTTAATAGAAAATACATTTGGCAATCGCTCGTGCGACAGCCGGGGTGTGTGATCATAATACCTTGAAACCAACTGTCGGAAACAGACATTGGAACTTCACAATGTTTGATAATACCTTGATATTGGTCAGAACTCTTTTTCAGACATGCAAGTGGTGGAAGCGAGAGGTGAGACAGGGTAATAATAGGCGTACTTGTGTCACCCGCAATCTGTGTATTATTACATATATCAGTAATCGTTGTTTTCTTGAAGTCATTTCAAAAAACAGATTTCAACTAACATTTGTATTAGAATATGTTTTGAAACAAAACCGACATACTTTAATGGACACAGATTCATCTTATTACAATATTTGACTCACAAGAGACAATTTGTTTCCTTGTCCATTTGTATACAGACTAAATTATCTAGGTGGCGGTATTGTTGAAAAGAAAAGGACAGAAAAGAAATAGGTAATGATTCTCCTAATGAACGCTGCTGTATGTGTTGTTTTTACGGCGGCGTTCTTCCGAAGCATTGCAGGTTTTTTAACAAAATTTCTTTGCATCCCAGTCTTGGAACGATAGATATTTTGTAACTCTCCTTGCTTGTCATTTTGTCGAGGTCAGCTAATTCGAACATGTAACGTGTACTAACATCTGTTGACAATATGCCACCGACGCCCATAACACATATATCGATTATTCTTGAATAGATAGACGACCCAGTTTCTTCGTTGTGCATATCGTACATAGTTGCGTCTCAACATTGTGCTTAGTGATTTGTAAATGTCGACCGCTTCCCGATGGTTTCTTCAGTACACTGACGTTACGATTGTGTCACTGGAAACAAGCTGAAGCTCCCAACATTCCTGCTCCAGCTTGTATCACATCACTTATGTCATATAACAAAAAGAGTAAAGCCAGTATGTTGAGGAACACCGTGGCAAGGGGGCGAAATATATGGATCACTATACATAATTTTCTTGAGAAGTATATATGTATGCACTATGTATATATAGCTGCGGCTGCACAATGGTGATATCGAAGGCAGAGCATGCTGTTTCCACATCTGCCATATTGCGCTAATCTCTGCACATGCACACACACATACACATGCACACACACATACACACACACACACACACACACACACACACACACACACACACACACACACACACACACACACACACACACACACACACACACACACAACACACACACACACACACACACACACACACACACAACACACACACACACACACACACACACACACACACACACACACACACACGATTCTATTGATTATTCTATTGTTGCAAGCCTTGTTACAAATAATCAGCGATAGGTAACACAAACATATTCAGGACATACAGTTTTATTTCCAAGTACAACAGAAACAAAAGATACTTTTTGGAGATCATGACGGATACAATATTTTAAGGGGCATAGTATTTTAATACACATTCTTACGGTGTATAGCATGACCTACTGCAAGTAGACGATGTAGATTCACAATAATTAGAAATATATAAGGTTTACGGAATGGCGCAGTTTTGAACATTAATATGTTCCCGACGGCTCCACGCCACCCGACAGCTGTGTGGCGTGTGCACTACTTACGACTTACACGGAGAAATGTTTTTGAATAGCCATACGTTGGTAGGTAATATATGTTCTGTATATAAATTGTAATCAACTCTCTGTTTAGCGAATATGCACACTTCCAACAATGCAACTTATGATTTGATACCGGTTTTTTTTAGAACATATTTAGTCTCAGCGAATTTTTAAGCGGGTGATGTTAGCGTACTGCATCCTTTTACTTACAACTGATTGGACTGCGGCTTTTTAAAGTCTCAAACTGTTGTAATTATTACATGCCGCCGCCACCAGTAGTTAGTAGCACATCGTGCAAACTTCTTACGGTGTCCTTTAAAAAGTAGATACACACAGAGCACAGACCCCGGCCTTTGCGGTTTGCGACGGGAGACCCAGAAAGGCGGCGAATAACACGATTAAGACCCATGTACATCGTGTCGAAGGCGAACAGACCGTTGTGCACCTTGTAGTACGAGTAGCCTTCGTAGTTGGTGACATACAGCTGGTTCTTTGACAGCCGAATCAACATGGCCGTCTTGACCGCGTAGCTTTTGGTCAAGAGGCCGGAACCTCCGACGTCACTACGATACACCCTCAAGTACTTGTTGATGCTGTGGATCTCGGCGTCGTACAGAGTTGATAACATGTCACCACCTGCAGACAACAAGGAGTGAGCTGCCATGTCGTTCGTCAAGTACGTTGTCTTTATGCCAGTTGTAATACTTTTGTAATAATAGTGACTAACACACGCTATCCCACGGAAATACTGATCGGGTGTCATCGCCATTTTTCCCCCGTTGCTATTAGATGTGATAACACCATTTTTCTATTTGTCATTAAGAAGAATACATAATATTGTGTCCTTTGAATGTATTTATAGATACATTTATCGTTCTTTAGACATGATGAGTTGTGAATACACAACAGATTAACATTATAATACCAGTAATTCCAGTGAATAATTTCCCTCTAAGAACACAATATGTTTGTCCTACCCCAGGCGTCGTTGGTTGGAGAGTCTCCAATGTTGAATGACCATTTATTCGACTTCTCGAACGCCATATGGAAGGACACAGACTTGGCCCAGCTCGGGGGCTTGATCTTTAACACCCCCTGCAGTCTGCACCGTCCGGCGTTCGAGGTCGGCTTCTTGGTCCACCTCACGTCGGCCGTGTTGCCCGGGAGAACGGACTTCATGCCCGTCGTCAGGTCGACACAATATGCCGCCGACGGTCCTCCCGCAAGAACTGGAAAAGCGACAAAGACAAATGGTGTTATGGTATCGAAGGAGTAACAATCTTATGACGTAACTACAAATTAGATTCATCAGATACATATATACGAAAGCTTACACAAGATAAGTCGGAAATTCGTTATACTGTGCAGGTTGAACGGCTATTAAAACGATTGAAATATAACATAACAATATTTATAACGTTAGTGTAATGTAATATTTAGGGTTCAGTGCGCCCACTCTCACCGCGGTGTATTAGCAACGATGCAAATAAATTAACTAATAACAAAGAATCTATGATATGTCAAACTTTAGCGCATCTCTGCTAAAAATGTCAAAGTTAATTGGATTTTAACACTATTCTATCCTGTTTGTCCTTGTCATTAACTCTGGCTTAGTAATGAGGAAGACAATGTTACGGTCAGGTGTGGAGCACTTACGGAGCAGGCAAGTCCAACACAAGAACAAGCAACTATGAACTTGTACGATTGAAGAGTTTAAACAAATCTTACCGATAGACACACTGGCCAGTGCATACAGCACGAGGAAGAAAGAAGTCGATGCTCTAGTCATTGTGGTTGTTCTCTCGGTGACATTGCTGCTCAGTTGAAGAGACGTTCTCCCCGATGTGATGTCAGCCCCCCGAGCCACGTCTTATATAGGGCGCGGCGTGGAAGGCGATGACGTACACACTGTAGTCAGGAGGATGGTGGCGATGTCTTTCATTGTCACTGTCAACAGGCGTTGGCCATCGTCGCCCAGCTATGTGTACGTTTTCTTCTTGATTGGAAGTGGGGCGCGCGCACTGGACCGAGGATTGTGGAGTATCTCTCGGATACATAATTCAAAAAAAGATCAAAGAAACTGCGTGTCCTAGATAGTTTAGTTTGACATGCTCAGAGCATGGCGGTGACCCGCAAGCACTTGCTTGACGATGTCAGATCTGTTAGGTCATCGTGATCCGCGGACAATGTCAGAATACAATGTCCAGGACACACAGTGTTATGTCATGCCCCACTGATTAGTTAGTTGATTCACCCAAAGTGTCGTGTGTCTGTGTGTGCGTGCGTGCGTGCGTGCGTGCGTGCGTGCGTGCGTGCGTGCGTGCGTGCGTGCGTGCTGCGTGCGTACATTTTACCGACTACTGCAACGATAATTTATGTGATGTTCTGGGAAACTTAAGGGAATAACAATTGCAATTGCTTCAATTATGATTAAACTCTTGGAATCAAACTACTGAGATGACTACTTATCACTTATGACTTTATTTATTCATAGACATCAAAGTTAGCACAAGTATTGATGAGAACTCATATCCACCTTAAGCTGAAGTAATAATAATAATAATGGGCAATTTTAAAGCGCCGGTATCCGCCACGTGGTGGTGCTCGTGGCGCTTTTACACCATCATGTTCATCACACACACATATAAAACATCATGCTAAAACAATACTATTAATGTTGATAAAGCGACATTTTAGATTTTTTTTTAAATTATAATTATCATTAATAAAAACGGTGACATCATTATCAGTGTAAAGTCAAGTCTCAAGAAATGTATAAACAATATAAAAAACAGCTGCTTGTATTATACGAAAATAGTTACAAAACAAATTAGTGTCATAAAAATGTATACAGTCAATTCGTCCAGAACATCTCCAGGAAAAGTCCACATGTATTACTCGAAGTAAGCTTTGAAAAGATGTGTTGTCAGTGCTGTCTTGAAGATACTGACTGTTGCGCTGGCTCTGATATTGTTTGGAAGTGTATTCCAGGCCTTTGGTGCTACGTTAGCCATCTGCACCGTGGACACGTCTGGTGCTATTTTTTTCTCATCACTGTGTTCTATCAGCAAATGGCAGTTGCATACGGAGAGTGGCATTTGGCGAAGAAAAATAATCTATCGCTTTCGAAAAAAGGAAAAGCGGAGCAGTGCTAAATAATCTTGTAGTGCTATATGTAGACAAGACACGACACCGTTTTGCATAAGTCGTCATTACAAGACTGGCAGTCTGAGAACTCGGTGACCTGACCACAGCAATTGTCACATTGCTGTATACCTTAGATTTTGGTTAGATTGATGGGGGCATAACAACCAACAGTTAAAGGGTTTAGCCCAACGTTTTTTGGTAAATGTTTTTGGTGATTTCGTGATCGTCAGAACTAATGCAGTCGGAGCCTCCTAAACGTTCTCCAATACACCCTATACCCAGTAAAATGCCATTATAATTATTGATTTGTTGCAGTTCGTTGGCTGGGGTAATATATCTACCCCACCAACGAACTGCAACAAATCAATGATTATAATACATAGTGATAGTGCTGATCGCGATCAAGTAGATATTTTCGTATTTGTCATCACACTAGTAATAATTACAGATAAAACACCTTCGATATTCGCCATATTCAGAACACAAAATATTATTTACCCGAAGTTAAGCTACGTATAAGCAACACGTAAGCAGACACAATGTAAAAACAAACATCTAGAAGAAATGAGTATCCCGACTATTCTTCTACAAATTAAGCCAACAACTGCTTGGAGAGAGAGGGGGAGTGAGAGAGAGAGAGGGGAGGGAGGGAGGGAGGGAGGGGGAGAGAGAGGGAGGGAGGGAGAGAGAGAGGGAGGGAGGGGGAGAGAGAGGGAGGGAGGGAGAGAGCGCTGATATTGAGAGCTGCAAAACTATTTTCACGCGAGAACACAGGTGTTGTTTATGTGACTTGTCGTTTGGCATTTCCACGCTGCAGGAAACGACCAACCATTTCTACAACGTCGCAAGTAATGCTGACTATCGGGAGTGTTATCCCTGAAACCCTAATCGTTTTGCAGCCTTGGATATTCTCCTGCAAGGCAGTTTAGCCGTCTCCAGATGATAGCGATATCTTCGCCAACATCAGATGGGGCGGTAAACAAACCTGCAAAAAGCAGTGAAGTCTGCAAATCTAACCATAACAACGGCCATTGCACCGGCAAACAGCAGGTCGGCATGACACGCATCATCTTCCCCATAAAAAGTATCTAAACTATAAAAAGTTTCAGTTCGCTGCATAAATTATGAAGGGCGACAGAAAGGTAAAGAAAAGTCTTCGTATTCAGATACTGTTTTCCCTGTTGCAACAAATAATAATAATTGTAACACTTCTATAGCGTCTGTATCCTTAACAAGTCAAGCTGAGAGGCGCAGCAAACATAATCATTTGGCGTAATCATCAACGGTGACAGGTAAATATCGCCATTAAGGCATGGAACCCCCGAAACTGTATGGTGGAAACGCAATTTTAAACAAATATATATTGTGTACGAAAGTTAGCTACTGTTTCAGAAGATTTAAGTGCGATAGGGAGTTAATTCCAAATTGTTGGCGCAGCTACAGAAGACGCACGTTTGCCAATATTCAGCCTAGTTTCAGGAACAATAATCTATCAACTTCACTGAGGTTCTTGTTGTTGCTCTCAGCAACATACCAACTTCACTGAGGTTCTTGTTGTTGCTCTCAACAACATATCAACTTCACTGTGGTTATTGTTGTTGCTCTCAGCAACATGTCAACTTCACTGTGGTTATTATGTTACTCTCAGCAACATGTCAACTTCACTGTGGTTATTTTGTTACTCTCAGCAACATGTCAACTTCACTGTGGTTATTATAGTTACTCTCAGCAACATGTCAACTTCACTGTGGTTATTGTTGTTGCTCTCAGCAACATGTCAACTTCACTGTGGTTATTATTGTTACTCTCAGCAACATGTCAACTTCACTGTGGTTATTATTGTTACTCTCAGCAACATGTCAACTTCACTGTGGTTATTATTGTTACTCTCAGCAACATGTCAACTTCATGTGGTTATTTTGTTACTCTCAGCAACATGTCAACTTCACTGTGGTTATTATTGTTACTCTCAGCAACATGTCAACTTCACTGTGGTTATTATTGTTACTCTCAGCAACATGTCAACTTCACTGTGGTTATTATTGTTACTCTCAGCAACATGTCAACTTCACTGTGGTTATTATTGTTACTCTCAGCAACATGTCAACTTCACTGTGGTTATTATTGTTACTCTCAGCAACATGTCAACTTCACTGTGGTTATTATTGTTACTCTCAGCAACATGTCAACTTCACTGTGGTTATTATTGTTACTCTCAGCAACATGTCAACTTCACTGTGGTTATTGTTGTTGCTCTCAGCAACATGTCAACTTCACTGTGGTTATTATTGTTACTCTCAGCAACATGTCAACTTCACTGTGGTTATTATTGTTACTCTCAGCAACATGTCAACTTCACTGGTTATTGCTGTTGCTTTCAACAAAAAAATACACTGAGGTCCTTATTGTTGCTTTCAGCAACATATCAACTTCAATGAGGTTCATGTTTCTATCAGCCACAGGCCAACATAATTGGAACGTTTTGTTTTTGTTGTATACTTTAACCTCGGGCCAACTTCGTTGAAGTGTTTCTGTTTATTTCAGCACCAGGCCAATTTAACTGAGGTGTTTGTTTCCTTTAGTTCCACGCCGACCTGTTTGCACAGGGGAGAGAGAGGGAGGGAGGGAGAGAGAGAGGGAGGGAGGGAGGGGGAGAGAGAGGGAGGGAGGGAGAGAGCGCTGATATTGAGAGCTGCAAAACTATTTTCACGCGAGAACACAGGTGTTGTTTATGTGACTTGTCGTTTGGCATTTCCACGCTGCAGGAAACGACCAACCATTTCTACAACGTCGCAAGTAATGCTGACTATCGGGAGTGTTATCCCTGAAACCCTAATCGTTTTGCAGCCTTGGATATTCTCCTGCAAGGCAGTTTAGCCGTCTCCAGATGATAGCGATATCTTCGCCAACATCAGATGGGGCGGTAAACAAACCTGCAAAAAGCAGTGAAGTCTGCAAATCTAACCATAACAACGGCCATTGCACCGGCAAACAGCAGGTCGGCATGACACGCATCATCTTCCCCATAAAAAGTATCTAAACTATAAAAAGTTTCAGTTCGCTGATAAATTGAAGGGGACAGAAAGGTAAAGAAAGTCTTCGTATTCGAACGTTTTCCCTGTTGCAACAAATATAATAATTGTAACACTTCTATAAACGTCTGTATCCTTAACAAGTCAAGCTGAGAGGCGCAGAAACAATCATTTGGCTAATCATCAACGGTGAAAAATATTTGCCATTAAGGCAGGAACCCCGAAACTGTATGTGGGAAAAGCATTTAAACAAATATAAAATTGTACAAAGTTAGCTACTGTTTCAGAAGATTTAAGGCGATAGGGAGTTAATTCCAAATTGTTGGCGCACTAAGAAGACGCACGTTTGCAATATTTTCAGCCCAGTTTCAGGAACAAAAATCTATCAACTTCCCCTGAGGCCTTTTTTGTTGCTCTCAGCAACATACCAACTTCACTGAGGTTCTTTTTTTGTTGCTCTTTAACAACATATCAACTTCACTGTGGTTATTGTTGTTGCTCTCAGCAACATGTCAACTTCACTGTGGTTATTATTGTTACTCTCAGCAACATGTCAACTTCACTGTGGTTATTGTTGTTACTCTCAGCAACATGTCAACTTCACTGTGGTTATTATAGTTACTCTCAGCAACATGTCAACTTCACTGTGGTTATTGTTGTTGCTCTCAGCAACATGTCAACTTCACTGTGGTTATTATTGTTACTCTCAGCAACATGTCAACTTCACTGTGGTTATTATTGTTACTCTCAGCAACATGTCAACTTCACTGTGGTTATTATTGTTACTCTCAGCAACATGTCAACTTCACTGTGGTTATTATTGTTACTCTCAGCAACATGTCAACTTCACTGTGGTTATTATTGTTACTCTCAGCAACATGTCAACTTCACTGTGGTTATTATTGTTACTCTCAGCAACATGTCAACTTCACTGTGGTTATTATTGTTACTCTCAGCAACATGTCAACTTCACTGTGGTTATTATTGTTACTCTCAGCAACATGTCAACTTCACTGTGGTTATTATTGTTACTCTCAGCAACATGTCAACTTCACTGTGGTTATTATTGTTACTCTCAGCAACATGTCAACTTCACTGTGGTTATTATTGTTACTCTCAGCAACATGTCAACTTCACTGTGGTTATTAGTGTTACTCTCAGCAACATGTCAACTTCACTGTGGTTATTGTTGTTGCTCTCAGCAACATGTCAACTTCACTGTGGTTATTATTGTTACTCTCAGCAACATGTCAACTTCACTGTGGTTATTATTGTTACTCTCAGCAACATGTCAACTTCACTGTGGTTATTATTGTTGCCCTCAGCAACATGTCAACTTCACTGTGGTTATTATTGTTACTCTCAGCAACATGTCAACTTCACTGTGGTTATTGTTGTTGCTCTCAGCAACATGTCAACTTCACTGTGGTTATTATTGTTACTATCAGCAACATGTCAACTTCACTGTGGTTATTATTGTTACTCTCAGCAACATGTCAACTTCACTGTGGTTATTGTTGTTGCTCTCAGCAACATGTCAACTTCACTGTGGTTATTGTTGTTACTCTAAGCAACATGTCAACTTCACTGTGGTTATTATTGTTACTCTCAGCAACATGTCAACTTCACTGTGGTTATTATTGTTACTCTCAGCAACATGTCAACTTCACTGTGGTTATTGTTGTTGCTCTCAGCAACATGTCAACTTCACTGTGGTTATTATTGTTACTCTAAGCAACATGTCAACTTCACTGTGGTTATTGTTGTTGCTCTCAGCAACATGTCAACTTCACTGTGGTTATTATTGTTACTCTAAGCAACATGTCAACTTCACTGGTTATTGCTGTTGCTTTCAACAAAAAAATACACTGAGGTCCTTATTGTTGCTTTCAGCAACATATCAACTTCAATGAGGTTCATGTTTCTATCAGCCACAGGCCAACATAATTGGAACGTTTTGTTTTTGTTGTATACTTTAACCTCGGGCCAACTTCGTTGAAGTGTTTCTGTTTATTTCAGCACCAGGCCAATTTAACTGAGGTGTTTGTTTCCTTTAGTTCCACGCCGACCTGTTTGCACAGGGGAGAGAGAGGGAGGGAGGGAGAGAGAGAGGGAGGGAGGGAGGGGGAGAGAGAGGGAGGGAGGGAGAGAGCGCTGATATTGAGAGCTGCAAAACTATTTTCACGCGAGAACACAGGTGTTGTTTATGTGACTTGTCGTTTGGCATTTCCACGCTGCAGGAAACGACCAACCATTTCTACAACGTCGCAAGTAATGCTGACTATCGGGAGTGTTATCCCTGAAACCCTAATCGTTTTGCAGCCTTGGATATTCTCCTGCAAGGCAGTTTAGCCGTCTCCAGATGATAGCGATATCTTCGCCAACATCAGATGGGGCGGTAAACAAACCTGCAAAAAGCAGTGAAGTCTGCAAATCTAACCATAACAACGGCCATTGCACCGGCAAACAGCAGGTCGGCATGACACGCATCATCTTCCCCATAAAAAGTATCTAAACTATAAAAAGTTTCAGTTCGCTGCATAAATTATGAAGGGCGACAGAAAGGTAAAGAAAAGTCTTCGTATTCAGATACTGTTTTCCCTGTTGCAACAAATAATAATAATTGTAACACTTCTATAGCGTCTGTATCCTTAACAAGTCAAGCTGAGAGGCGCAGCAAACATAATCATTTGGCGTAATCATCAACGGTGACAGGTAAATATCGCCATTAAGGCATGGAACCCCCGAAACTGTATGGTGGAAACGCAATTTTAAACAAATATATATTGTGTACGAAAGTTAGCTACTGTTTCAGAAGATTTAAGTGCGATAGGGAGTTAATTCCAAATTGTTGGCGCAGCTACAGAAGACGCACGTTTGCCAATATTCAGCCTAGTTTCAGGAACAATAATCTATCAACTTCACTGAGGTTCTTGTTGTTGCTCTCAGCAACATACCAACTTCACTGAGGTTCTTGTTGTTGCTCTCAACAACATATCAACTTCACTGTGGTTATTGTTGTTGCTCTCAGCAACATGTCAACTTCACTGTGGTTATTATTGTTACTCTCAGCAACATGTCAACTTCACTGTGGTTATTGTTGTTACTCTCAGCAACATGTCAACTTCACTGTGGTTATTATAGTTACTCTCAGCAACATGTCAACTTCACTGTGGTTATTGTTGTTGCTCTCAGCAACATGTCAACTTCACTGTGGTTATTATTGTTACTCTCAGCAACATGTCAACTTCACTGTGGTTATTATTGTTACTCTCAGCAACATGTCAACTTCACTGTGGTTATTATTGTTACTCTCAGCAACATGTCAACTTCACTGTGGTTATTATTGTTACTCTCAGCAACATGTCAACTTCACTGTGGTTATTATTGTTACTCTCAGCAACATGTCAACTTCACTGTGGTTATTATTGTTACTCTCAGCAACATGTCAACTTCACTGTGGTTATTATTGTTACTCTCAGCAACATGTCAACTTCACTGTGGTTATTATTGTTACTCTCAGCAACATGTCAACTTCACTGTGGTTATTATTGTTACTCTCAGCAACATGTCAACTTCACTGTGGTTATTATTGTTACTCTCAGCAACATGTCAACTTCACTGTGGTTATTATTGTTACTCTCAGCAACATGTCAACTTCACTGTGGTTATTGTTGTTGCTCTCAGCAACATGTCAACTTCACTGTGGTTATTATTGTTACTCTCAGCAACATGTCAACTTCACTGTGGTTATTATTGTTACTCTCAGCAACATGTCAACTTCACTGTGGTTATTATTGTTGCCCTCAGCAACATGTCAACTTCACTGTGGTTATTATTGTTACTCTCAGCAACATGTCAACTTCACTGTGGTTATTGTTGTTGCTCTCAGCAACATGTCAACTTCACTGTGGTTATTATTGTTACTATCAGCAACATGTCAACTTCACTGTGGTTATTATTGTTACTCTCAGCAACATGTCAACTTCACTGAGGTTATTGTTGTTACTCTCAGCAACATGTCAACTTCACTGTGGTTATTGTTGTTACTCTAAGCAACATGTCAACTTCACTGTGGTTATTATTGTTACTCTCAGCAACATGTCAACTTCACTGTGGTTATTATTGTTACTCTCAGCAACATGTCAACTTCACTGTGGTTATTGTTGTTACTCTCAGCAACATGTCAACTTCACTGTGGTTATTATTGTTACTCTCAGCAACATGTCAACTTCACTGTGGTTATTGTTGTTGCTCTCAGCAACATGTCAACTTCACTGTGGTTATTGTTGTTGCTCTCAGCAACATGTCAACTTCACTGGGTTATTATTGTTGCTTTCAAGCAACATGTCAATTCACTGTGGTCCTTATTGTTGCTTTCAGCAACATATCAACTTCAATGAGGTTCATGTTTCTATCAGCCACAGGCCAACATAATTGGAACGTTTTGTTTTTGTTGTATACTTTAACCTCGGGCCAACTTCGTTGAAGTGTTTCTGTTTATTTCAGCACCAGGCCAATTTAACTGAGGTGTTTGTTTCCTTTAGTTCCACGCCGACCTGTTTGCACTGTGCCAAGTGTTGATCGTTGCATTTGGGAAGGATCGCCAGTTTACTCGAAGATTGCTGCTCCCCCCAGACCTAGAATTGCCAAGCATGAATCCGCAAAGTCAAATAAGTGCGCAGTTACACCGTGCGCATCATCAAAATGTCTTAGTATAACAATGGTGGCACATCTACTTTATATATTTACAAAATGGCCTCGTCACTTACTTTGTGAAAGCTTATTATCTCCCCGTCAAAATGAGGTGCGGTGTCTAGCTATTACCTGCTATGCTAATGGTGAAATGACGGAAGAATATTCGATTTTTTTAGAAAGCTGCGAATGTCATATAGTTACAGTGACTCCGCGCCTTCTTCATTTCTACGAAGAATTTACAAACTATGTGAAGGAATAATTTATACCCCCACAACGAGATGTGACTTAAAGCTGTCAACTAAGCTACACCTTTAGAAATTATAAATCCTGTTATCTCCCTGTAAATGCTTTTGCTAGGCCGTGCGCTATCGAGTGGTGCATTAGGTTGAAAGGAAGATCAGTCATGATCACCATCAAACGATGAAAGTTCAAACTGCGCCAACCCTTCAAAATTATGTATATCACGCCCTGCGTGTAGAGTGGTGTATATAGGTATATGAAGGGAAGTTGTACAAGGTACCCATCAATTTACTATTTACAGAAGACACATTAAACATTGAAATGTCCTATTGAATTGTATAACTGCAATTATTTTATTAGTGGGCAGCTGTGGTGGATCAATCACTCGCATGATGAGGGAAAACATTATGGCCGATGCTATCCTACATTTTGACTTTAAAGGTAATTTTAAAATGTCAAAGACTGTGGGGGCATGTTGTAATAGTGTTACAATTTGCCCCTTCAGATCATATTTAATGGTTTATGTAAGATTTACAACAATATATATATCATATAGTAATATATATATATATATATATATATATATATATATATATATATATATATATATATATATATATATATATATATATATCAACGATAAAGCAAAAACATGAATTGACGCTTAACTTTAGGATAGAATAAGTCGAGAATAGTATCTTTTTTCTTTAAAATGGCGTAACTCGATGGCGTATCGATGGATTCACGTGATATTACACGTGACATACTCAAATCTATCGGTGAATATACTGTCGCCTTGCTGATTAATTTGCATTAGCAGTTTTGTCTGCAAGCCCTATACAACTTACCCGTGTTACAACTAACCCCGGTCTCTTATCCGAACCATGGTTAATTAATATTCACTGACCGATAATAATGTATACTGTCACAATCACTACGGCTATGCAGATGCTTCGTTAACAAGAATCACACGAGCGCACATACGTGACTTGGACAGTATCTGATATATTGTCTCTTTCGGTCGAATTTTGCGAATAATCACGCATCCTTCAATCATCAAGTTCCTGTCGCCATGTCGCACGCTTTGTAAAGCTTGTAGTCCGTATCTTGAAGTCGTCGGCCGTTTACTACAAAACAGTTAAGCTGTGTAGTAATAGTGACATTAATAAGAAAACAAAGACGAAGAAAATATGATTCACTTCGACTTCTAACGCTTATCATATACGCTTACAACTGGTTGTCACGCAAACAATAAATGACGTCATATCACTTTGTTGATGCAAAATCGGCCTACATCACACCGCAGATGCTCAGTGCGCAACTTCCTGGCGCGCTGTGACGTTGTCTAGCCTAGTTGCAATTTGCACAACTGTCTGTTGGGAAGAAATGATCGTCGCCGAGGACAAACATCTGAAGACCGCGAATACCATTAAAACGACAGTGTTTTCACATATTTTTGATTGTGTGCGCATGCGTACTATTGACACATGTCCGCTGCCGTCTTTTTTCTGCCCTTTTTTTTCCTAAATTAATAAACCGTTGATCACAAAATAAAACTCAAAAATATTCTAAATTACAAACAAATGCATTTTAAATGGAAATTGTACATATGTTACAGAATAAAACAAAGAGATTAGAAGTAAAATGAAAAATGCCAAATTGGATTGTAAAAACAACGTTGAGTTTAAACTGCTATCTGGTAATGCCAGCGATACTTGGAAGGGTTTTCACAGGACGATGAGTAGAACACGTAAAGAATAACCTGTTGTATCTGACAAACTTGTCAAGTTTGCAAAAATGATTGAAACCGGTTTTATGCCAGATACGACAATATCGACTATAGAGGATGCATGTGATAAGCTCAGGTTATGTCAGGCAATATTGTAGCACTGGTCGAAAGGTATGTTATCAGATATAGTAACCCAAACAAAGCACCTGGGTCCGATGTCTTACGGGACCATGCTTTTGGAAGTATGTATATGTGCGAATCAAACTGGTCTCTTTTTCACAAGATTTGTCCACGGTGATTTTTCCAATTGCATTCTAAGCCAATCTCGTGGAAACCATTAGGTCTTTCCCAGTGGCGCTTACATATATCATAGCTAAATATGTGGAAATACATGTATGTAATCAAGTGATCAAGTATTTGGCCAATCGCACGGATCCCCTAAAGTTTGCATATAGCGCCAAGAGGGTGAGTAGAGGATGAAACACTAACCCTGTTCAATTTCTTTTCCAGTCACCTATATAAACCTCTGGTACTACCGTTCGTGTTGTAATTGTCAATTTTGCATCGGCCTTAATGTGTAACTGAAAAAAATCCGTTTATAATGTAAATTAAAACGGTAATTTAAAACGGAGAGTAAAGTCTTTTGAATATTTGAATATTGAACCCACAAAGTTACTTTGCCTTGCAAACTGCCCCTGGCAACTCCCCTACGAAAAGTGAAGTGAACGTGTCGAGTTGAACTAGTTTATTGATGTTGCCAATCGAGACGATATCAATATGAAGACGGGTACACAATTTCTGGGAATTCCAGTATAATTAATCAATGTATTTATTATTATGTTATTTAATCATTCATTTTATTTGTAACGTATTTAAATATATAACTGTTATACAAATGTAATTATTTATTTATTTACATGTACGTTTACAGACTAACAGTCGTGATGAAAGGAAATAAGAATTATTCATGATATTATATTGTTTTGTAAGCGTGTTGAATTACCACTGCCGAGAGTTCACGCTTGAGAAAAGTAAATAATATTAATATATCCCATTTGGGTTAATTCGTAAATGTATGGGGAGGAAGCTTCTATACTTTGGAGAAACTTAGAAAGGGGAGGTAACGTAAAAGGGTCTTCCGACTACGTCTCACATCGACGGCTGTGGCTATTTGTTACACCTCCACGTCAAAATGCCTTTTATGGCAGTTCCTATGTAAGTGGCATAGGCAGAGGTGGGCAAGGGCCATGCCCCCTCAATCCCAGGAATAAAATGAGGATGGTGGGGATCGGAGGACCAATAACTGACTGCCTGATTCGTAGAATCACAAAGTACAGTGGGTTTCAGGATATCTGTGTAAGATTTTCCTTCCCAGTCCTACCCTTTCGCAAAATATCATCATTCAAATATGATTAAGTTAGGAAATCTCCGCTTCTGCTGGCTGCAGCATAAGAGCAATGAAAATGTGGTTATTCTCAATGTGCATGTATGGCTACTATGGGTTACTAGACTAGGGTCAAATTGCATTTTGTTGTT